>OY740786.1:25345398-25612061 GCA_963514005.1 Raja brachyura | reverse complement strand
GCCTGTGGTGGTGTGGCGCCCCACCCCCCCCGGGGCCGCCCAGGTGGTGTCGTCCGGGCCAGCTGTCAATCAGGGGGAGGGGGCGGGGCGGTGGTTGGTCGATGGCGCCGCCTCCGCGCTCGATGGCAGCGCAGTGAGAACCCGCCGCCGCCGCCGCCGCTGCTGCCGCTGCTTCGCTTCCCCGCTTCCCCGCCAACCCGCCACCCGGAGACCACACCGACCACACCGCCCACGCCCGAAGAAGGAAGCCATGTCGGGGTAAGCGCAGACCCCGGTGTCCCCGCCCACTGCCGCTGGAGCCGCCCCTTATAAATACCCCCCATGACCGCCCTGCGGCGTGACCTCCTCTCGCAGTGAGTGGCTGATCCCACACCCGCCCCTGATCCCACACCCCCACCCCCACCCTGATCCCACACCCCCCCCACCCTGATCCCACACCCCCCCCACCCTGATCCCACACCCCCCCCACCCTGATCCCACACCCCCCCCACCCTGATCCCACACCCCCCACCCTGATCCCACCCCCCCACCCTGATCCCACACCCCCACCCCACCCTGATCCCACACCCCCACCCCACCCTGATCCCACACCCCCCCCACCCTGATCCCACACCCCCCACACCCCCCCCACCCTGATCCCACACCCCCCCCACCCTGATCCCACCCCCCCCACCCTGATCCCACCCCCCCCCACCCTGACCCCACCCCCCCCCCACCCTGACCCCACCCCCCCCACCCTGACCCCACACCCCCCCACCCTGACCCCACACCCCCCCACCCTGACCCCACACCCCCCCACCCTGACCCCACACCCCCCCACCCTGACCCCACACCCCCCCACCCTGACCCCACACCCCCCCACCCTGACCCCACACCCCCCCACCCTGACCCCACACCCCCCCACCCTGACCCCACACCCCCCCCACCCTGACCCCACACCCCCCCACCCTGATCCCACACCCCCCCCACCCTGATCCCACACCCCCCCCTGATCCCACATCCCCCACCCTGATCCCACAACCCCCCCCCTGATCCCACACCCCCACCCCCCCCCTGATCCCACACCCCCCACCCTGATCCCACACCCCCCCCACCCTGATCCCACCCCCCCCACCCTGATCCCACCCCCCCCCACCCTGACCCCACACCCCCCCACCCTGACCCCACACCCCCCCACCCTGACCCCACACCCCCCCACCCTGACCCCACACCCCCCCACCCTGACCCCACACCCCCCACCCTGACCCCACACCCCCCCACCCTGACCCCACACCCCCCCACCCTGACCCCACACCCCCCCACCCTGACCCCACACCCCCCCACCCTGATCCCACACCCCCCCACCCTGATCCCACACCCCCCCCTGATCCCACATCCCCCACCCTGATCCCACAACCCCCCCCTGATCCCACACCCCCACCCCCCCCTGATCCCACACCCCCCACCCTGATCCCACACCCCCCCCCCACCCTGATCCCACACCCCCCCCACCCTGATCCCACACCCCCCCCACCCTGATCCCACACCCCCCCCACCCTGATCCCACACCCCCCCCCACCCTGATCCCACACCCCCCCCCACCCTGATCCCACCCCCCCCCACCCTGATCCCACCCCCCCCCACCCTGATCCCACACCCCCCACCCTGATCCCACACCCCCCACCCTGATCCCACCCCCCCCCCACCCTGATCCCACCCCCCCCCACCCTGACCCCACACCCCCCCACCCTGACCCCACACCCCCCCACCCTGACCCCACACCCCCCACCCTGACCCCACACCCCCCCACCCTGACCCCACACCCCCCCACCCTGACCCCACACCCCCCCACCCTGACCCCACACCCCCCCACCCTGACCCCACACTCCCCCACCCTGACCCCACACCCCCCCACCCTGACCCCACACCCCCCCCACCCTGACCCCACACCCCCCCCACCCTGACCCCACACCCCCCCCACCCTGACCCCACACCCCCCCCACCCTGACCCCACACCCCCCCCACCCTGACCCCACACCCCCCCCACCCTGACCCCACACCCCCCCCACCCTGACCCCACACCCCCCCCACCCTGACCCCACACCCCCCCCACCCTGACCCCACACCCCCCCCACCCTGACCCCACACCCCCCCCACCCTGACCCCACACCCCCCCCACCCTGACCCCACACCCCCCCCACCCTGACCCCACACCCCCCCCACCCTGACCCCACACCCCCCCACCCTGACCCCACACCCCCCACCCTGACCCCACACCCCCCCACCCTGACCCCACACCCCCCCACGCTGACCCCACACCCCCACCCTCATCCCACCCCCCAACCCCTGATCCCACCCCCCCCTGATCCCACACCCCCCCCCCCTGATCCCACACCCCCCCCCCCTGATCCCACCCCCCCCCCCTGATCCCACACCCCCCCCCCTGATCCCACACCCCCCCCCTGATCCCACACCCCCCCCCCTGATCCCACACCACCCCCCCTGATCCCACATCCCCCCCCCCTGATCCCACACCCCCCCCACCCTGACCCCACACCCCCCCGCCCTGACCCCACACCCCCCCGCCCTGACCCCACACCCCCCCGCCCTGACCCCACACCCCCCCGCCCTGACCCCACACCCCCCCGCCCTGACCCCACACCCCCCCGCCCTGACCCCACACCCCCCCGCCCTGACCCCACCCCCCCCGCCCTGATCCCACCCCCCCCGCCCTGATCCCACCCCCCCCCCCTGATCCCACCCCCCCCCCACCCTGACCCCACCCCCCCCCCCACCCTGACCCCACCCCCCCCCCACCCTGACCCCACACCCCCACACCCCCCCACCCTGACCCCACACCCCCCCACCCTGACCCCACACCCCCCCACCCTGACCCCACACCCCCCCCACCCTGACCCCACACCCCCCCACCCTGACCCCACACCCCCCCACCCTGACCCCACACCCCCACACCCCCCCACCCTGACCCCACACCCCCACACCCCCCCACCCTGACCCCACACCCCCCCACCCTGACCCCACACCCCCCACCCTGACCCCACACCCCCCCACCCTGACCCCACACCCCCCCACCCTGACCCCACACCCCCCCACCCTGACCCCACACCCCCCCCACCCTGACCCCACACCCCCCCACCCTGACCCCACACCCCCCACCCACCCACCTGACCCCACACCCCCCCACCCTGACCCCACACCCCCCCACCCTGACCCCACACCCCCCCACCCTGACCCCACACCCCCCCCACCCTGACCCCACACCCCCCCACCCTGACCCCACACCCCCCCACCCTGACCCCACACCCCCCCACCCTGACCCCACACCCCCCCACCCTGACCCCACACCCCCCCACCCTGACCCCACACCCCCCCACCCTGACCCCACACCCCCCCACCCTGACCCCACACCCCCCCACCCTGACCCCACACCCCCCCACCCTGACCCCACACCCCCCCACCCTGACCCCACACCCCCCCACCCTGACCCCACACCCCCCCCACCCTGACCCCACACCCCCCCCACCCTGACCCCACACCCCCCCCACCCTGACCCCACACCCCCCCCACCCTGACCCCACACCCCCCCCACCCTGACCCCACACCCCCCCCACCCTGACCCCACACCCCCCCCACCCTGACCCCACACCCCCCCCACCCTGACCCCACACCCCCCCCACCCTGACCCCACACCCCCCCCACTCTGACCCCACACCCCCCCCCACCCTGACCCCACACCCCCCCACCCTGACCCCACACCCCCCCACCCTGACCCCACACCCCCCCACCCTGACCCCACACCCCCCCACCCTGACCCCACACCCCCCCACCCTGACCCCACACCCCCCCCACCCTGACCCCACACCCCCCCCACCCTGACCCCACACCCCCCCCACCCTGACCCCACACCCCCCCCACCCTGACCCCACACCCCCCCCACCCTGACCCCACACCCCCCCCACCCTGACCCCACACCCCCCCCCACCCTGACCCCACACCCCCCCCACCCTGACCCCACACCCCCCCCACCCTGACCCCACACCCCCCCCACCCTGACCCCACACCCCCCCACCCTGACCCCACACCCCCCCCACCCTGACCCCACACCCCCCCACCCTGACCCCACACCCCCCCACCCTGACCCCACACCCCCCACCCTGACCCCACCCCCCCCACCCTGACCCCACCCCCCCCACCCTGACCCCACCCCCCCCCACCCCGACCCCACCCCCCCCACCCCGACCCCACCCCCCCCACCCCGACCCCACCCCCCCACCCCGACCCCACCCCCCCCCACCCCGACCCCACACCCCCCCCCACCCCGACCCCACACCCCCCCCACCCCGACCCCACACCCCCCCCACCCTGACCCCACACCCCCCCCACCCTGATCCCACACCCCCCCACCCTGATCCCACACCCCCCCACCCTGATCCCACACCCCCCCACCCTGATCCCACACCCCCCACCCTGATCCCACACCCCCCACCCTGATCCCACACCCCCCACCCTGATCCCACACCCCCCACCCTGATCCCACACCCCCCCCACCCTGATCCCACACCCCCCCCACCCTGATCCCACACCCCCCCCACCCTGATCCCACACCCCCCCCACCCTGATCCCACACCCCCCCCACCCTGATCCCACACCCCCCCACCCTGATCCCACACCCCCCCACCCTGATCCCACACCCCCCCACCCTGATCCCACACCCCCCCACCCTGATCCCACACCCCCCCACCCTGATCCCACACCCCCCCACCCTGATCCCACACCCCCCCACCCTGATCCCACACCCCCCCACCCTGATCCCACCCCCCCCCTGATCCCACCCCCCCCCCTGATCCCACACCCCCCCCCTGATCCCACACCCCCCCCCTGATCCCACACCCCCCCCCTGATCCCACACCCCCCCCCTGATCCCACACCCCCCCCCCTGATCCCACACCCCCCCCACCCTGATCCCACACCCCCCCCACCCTGATCCCACACCCCCCCCACCCTGATCCCACACCCCCCCACCCTGATCCCACACCCCCCCCACCCTGATCCCACACCCCCCCCCCCCACCCTGATCCCACACCCCCCCCACACCCTGATCCCACCCCCCCCCCCACCCTGATCCCACCCCCCCCCACCTTGATCCCACCCCCCCCCCACCCCCACCCTGATCCCACACCCCCCCCACCCTGATCCCACACTCCCCCACCCTGATCCCACCCCCCCCCCCCTGACCCCACCCTGGTCCCACACCCCTATACCCCTTACCCTTATCCCACCCCCCTATACCCCCTACCCTTATCCCACCCCCACCTCACCCTGATCCCCCAACCTCCCCACTCTGAACCACCTCCCTCACCCTGATCCCCACCACCTTGATCCCACCCCCCCCCCCCCCATGATCCCACACCACCCACCCTGATCTCCCTCCCTCAGCCTGATCCCTCCCCACCTTGTTTCCTCCTCACCTTAACACCCCGCCCCAGTTGATTCCCCTCACCCTTGATCCCCCTCCGATCCCTCCTCCACCTTGATTCCTCCCCTCGATCAACCTCTCCTTGATCATCCCTTGCCTCGACCCCCCCCTTAATCCTCCCCTCCTCCCCTCCTCCCCTCCTCCCCCCCTCCCCCCTCCACCTCCCCCTTCCTCCCCCCTCCTCCCCCCTCCTCCCCCCTTAATCCCCCCTCCTCCCCCCTTAATCCCCCCTCCCCGCTTAATCCCTCCTCCCCCCCCTCCTCCCCCCCTCCTCCCCCCCTCCTCCCCCCTAACACCCCCTTAATCCCCTCCTCCCCTTAATCCACCCCCTCCCCCCCCCCCCCTCCCCCCCCTCCTCCCCCCCTCCTCCCCCCTTAATCCCCCCTCCTCCCCCCTTAATCCCCCCTCCTCCCCCCTTAATCCCCCCTCCTCCCCCCTTAATCCCCCCTCCTCCCCCCTTAACCCCCTCCTCCCCCCTTAATCCCCCACCTCCCCCCTTAATCCCCCCCTCCTCCCCCCTCCTCTTCCTCCTTAATCCTCCCCTCCTCCCCCCTTAATCCCTCCCTCCCCCTCCCCAGTCCTCATGCCTCAATCTCACCGTGACATCCCTTCTTTTGCATCTTGGTACCCTCCCCACCCTGATCCCTCTGCACTCTGATCTCCGTGAACCCTCATCCTCCTCTGCTTGGACCCCCCCCAATCCAGATCTCCCCCGCACACTCTCCCTGATTCCCCCTCACCCTCTTTCCTGCCCACACCCTGATTCCCCTCTCCATGACCCCCTATCTCCCCGGCCTTTAATCCCAATCCCTTTGCCTTCACCTCACCTGCCCATAACACATGGCTTGACTTGCTTCCTCCCTGATGGCCTTGATTCCCTCCCCCGGACGTGAACATCACCCCCTTTGCCGTTAACCACCCTGGCTATAACCCTCCCCTCCCCCACCTTGGCCTTAATTTGCCCTCCTTGCCGAAACCCCCCACCCTGGCCGTGATACCACTACCTTCCCTTGCCCAATCTCCCCTCGTGCTCTAGCCTCGATTCCCTTCCCCAGTCCTCATGCCTCAACCTCACCGTGACATCCCTTCTTTTGACCACTCGACACCCCAATTCCCCTCTTGCCCCAATACCCCTCTCACTCCTTCACCCTAGTCCTCGGCTCTTCCTTCAGCCCTCCTCCCCATGCCTCCCTAATAAGGCTAATTGGCTATTGTAAATTGCCCCTTTGTGTTGATAAGTGCCAAGAGAAGCAAAATGGACAATGGAAAGAGAATACGTAGCAGGATGACAGTGGAGTAGGATAATGGGGAATTTCTATTGGTATTGTTATCGCTTAAGCTGCATGAAAGAAAATATTGTAATACATATATGTGTGTGAGTTTTGAGTATTCTCCATTAATCCAAAATCTCT
The DNA here is from genome assembly GCA_963514005.1 of Raja brachyura. The sequence continues at coordinate 25,605,173 of OY740786.1, read as the reverse complement.
GGCCTCCAGTTTGACTAACTTAAATATCTTTCACATTATTGTTTTTCTGTTGGCTGCCATACTTTTAGGAGCTGAGATCTTGACCTTCTTCTCTCAATCTACCACCTTGAGGGTGAGATTTTAAATTGAAATTTCATTTGCTCCTCGTTAATAGATTCCATAGCATTTTTAACCCTGGCAGAGGTTGATAATTCATAGTCATAGTGTAATATTACACAGAAAAAAGCCCTTCAGTTCAACTCCTCCATGCTGACCAAGTTGCCTAACCGAGCTGGACTACGATTTGCCTCCAAATCTTTCCTATCCATGCACCTGTCGTAGTGTCTTTTAAATGCTATAGTTCTACCCGCCTCTCCCACTTACTGTGGCAGTTTGTTCCATGTACTCGGCACATTCTGTGGAAAAAGTTGCCGTCCGAGATCTTTTTAATTTTTCTGCTCTCATCATAAATTAATACCCTCTAGTTCTAGACTCTCCTGCCCTGGGGAAATTACTGTGGTTATTCACCTTTACAATGCCCCTCTTAATTTTATACAACTCCATTAAGGTCATTCCAAGGAAAAAAGTCCTAGCCTATCCTGCCTCTCCTTGTAGCTCGAGACCTCCAGCCCCACTCACATCCATTTCCATTTTAATGACATCCTTCATATATATTTGGGCAGTCAAAACTGTATACATTTGTTAACATGGCCTTACCAATGTCTTGTACAGCCGTAACATGACATCCCAATTCCTGTACTTAAGCCCAGACATTGAAGGCACGCGTGTAAAATGTCTTCTTTGCCATCCTGTCTACCTGTGTCGTGACATTCAAGGAACTATCTACCTGCATCCCTCATTCTCTCTGTTCCACAACACGCCACAGGGCCTTACCATTTACTGTGTAAGTCTTGCCTTGGTTTGTCTAACCAAAATGCAACACCTCCTATTTGTATGAATTAAACTCGATAGGCCTTTCCTTGGACCATTGGCCTAGTTTATCAAAATCCTGTTGTAATCTTGTTCTTCACTGTGCACTAAACCACCAATTTCAGATCCATCTGCAAACATACTAACCACATCACCACGTTCTCATCTAAACTGTTAACATAACTGTAGCACAATACTTGTTAGAGGCCTCCTATCTAGAAAAACGATCCTGTACAACCTCACTCTATCTTCTTCCTTCAAGCCAATTTTACATGCAATTGACTACCTCACCCTGAATTCCATGTGATCTAACCTTCAAATCAGTTTGCAGTATGGTACTTGTTAAAGGCCTTGCTAAAGTCGATGTAGATATCAGTGGCACTGCCCTCACCAATTTTGGTTATCTCTTCTAAAAAACTCAAATCAATTTGTGAAGCACAATTTCACACACACAAACCCATGTTTACTGACTATCTCTGATCAGTCCTTGCCTTTCAAAATGCATACAGATCCTATCTCTGAAAATCCCCTATGTAACTTACCCACCAATACATTTTCCTTGTACCCTTTCCAGCTCCTCACCCTTTTCTATCAATGACACAAATATATATCTAACGAGGGTTCCACATATTCTTCCTTCGCTTCACATCTTGCCCCAGGATACACTTGATCAGGTCTTGGTGATTTATCGACCTTAATGTGTATTTGAAATTTGAAATTGAAATTTCACTCTATTTTCATCCAATCAGTCAAGGAGTGGGGAACTGCAGTAGCACTAACCTAAATAAGTCAGCAACATAAATATCTCCAATTTTGGCCATTGTGGAAATGTACTCTCAATATCTATCATTGCAAGAGTGTTTGACAGCTAGGAAAATGGAGATTGTTGAGTGACTAGATGTTTTTACCTTTTATTTGTCTCAGTGGCGTGCGTGGCAGTATAAAATAAAGGACACCCCAGCCTGGTTTCCTAGTCCTAAATGTAAAGAGACATGTTACAGATAGAAGAATGTTCACGTGTTTGGATCATAATACTATTTTGCAAGATCCAACATGCAATATTACTGGAGGCAAGAGCATAGTTCGGATTGAACAAATTAAAACAAAAACAAAGTTGTTTTTTTGTAAATAAAATGCCCAATGTTTAATAGCATAAAGTTGAATATTCTTCAATGCGCTCATTTAAATTAATAGTTTGATATAGGCGCAGGATTTTTGTATTTGCATTCCCTGACCGAGCACCGAAGGAAAAGACGAATGAGCAAGTTTAATATACTCAAGTTTATTGATTCCACAAAACATCCACAGTTGAAGATTTTTCTGATGTACTCTATTAGTGATATATTTTGCATTGTGTGTGGAGAAATTTGAAAGTTAATCTCTCTTTCCATTTTTGTATATTGTGCAATAGCACAATTCTGTCAGGAAGTAAAGAGTTGATTCCGATTAAAATAGATGTAAAGATAATTGATGGGCTGGAATATTTTTATAGGTTAGTTTAAATTTCTTTATCTTAAACTTTTTGAAATGGCAAGTCCGATCTTCAGTATGCTACTTAGTATTTTGAAATACTAAGTAGGATCATTTTTATAGTAATTTGTCAATCTTGAAAATATCTTCATTTGCAGTGAGGATTATTACCACCGTGTATATCCATATTACAAAAAATGTATAGTTGTAAAATTCAGTGTGTGATCGTAAAATCTAATGAAAAACAATTTGGGTTTAGTTCAGCATTCTTTCTGACCGTCTTTGTCAATTACTATTGGTATTAGGTGCATAGAGACTTCTTATTCATACAACATGGAACCCAAACAAATGCAGATGCTGGAATTCTAGAAATAACAGAAAATACTGGAAATACTTAGAAGATCTGGCTACATCCGTAGGAAGAAAATCGAAGTCAATGTTTTAGGTTGAACACGCTTCATTATAGCATCAGAAGTGTTTTCAATGTTAATTTTGCTTTTCTAGAATAAAGGAGGTAATCAGAGGATGTACAAGAGGTACTAAACAAGAACTTTACATTTGTTTTAACCAAAGAGAAAGACACGGAGGACAGTAAGATTCATGTTGAGAATGCTAATATATCCTATGATAAATCCCTAGGGTCTATTGGGATATATCCCAGGGTATTGAGAGAGGCAAGATGGGAGTTTGCTGAAGCCTTGACGAAGATCTTTGCATCTTTTCTAGCCATAGGCGAGGTCCTGGAGGAGTGGAGAATAGCTAATGTTGTTACTTTGTTTAACAAGGGAAGTAGGGAAAACAAGTTTAGATCTAGCAGCAGAGTAAGATTAAGCAGTATGTTTCTCAATGATACCGGACGTGATGTTTTTGATAAGAACAGTTTATTTGGGATGTTATATTTAGTAGGTTAAGGCCTTCTTCAGATGGATGCAAAATATTCTACCATACCGTTTCTCAAAATAAATCAATTTTCTGATGTCCTGGACACAGATTTGCTTTTGGCCAATATGATCAGATCATTGTTGCTGAATTAACTCCTTACCTATCCCAATTTCCCTTCATCATCACTGACCCCACCCAATAGTCTTGCAGTGTCATAGACACTGCACACCATAGGAACAGACCCTTTGACCCAACCCTGACCAAGATGCCCATCTCAGCTACCCTCCTTTGCTAATGTTTGGCCCATATCCCTCGAAACATTAGCTACCCAATAAGGCGAAAAATGATCAGGAAGTAGTTTATCCTATAATATCTTTTACCAACATGCCCACCGTAGTACCTAAAGTATTTATCCGAAATCCATTACTTTGCTCTTGTCCATAAATCATAGGTCCAATATTTCCAGTGTGGTGGTCAGTGTTGTTTATTGCAAGTGAAACAAAACTAACTGAGAATTTACAGATTGTAGAGATTATAATAATGTATGTCAACAAATAAATGATATCTTGTGAATATCTAATTGATAGGATGAGCAACTTCTGAAGTTAATTATGATTGGTCACTTGAGTAGTTTGAAGTATGTAATTTATTTACTTCGGCAAAAAATGTGCACAGTGGTATAGGCTACCCCATGTAAAAGTCTGATAATCTTTAATACATTTGCTGTAGAAACTGCGCCTGTTTACCAAATTGGTACATGACAAGGAGCAAAAAGCCCATTATAATGCCTGCTGTATTACAATGCAGACACTTCCCATTCATTTGCAATCTGCAGGGATTTTACGCTTTTTTTACGTACGGTTTTCATCTGGAAATTTCCTTTAATTGAAGGATACTAAACCAGCAGATCATACACATTTAATTATTTCTGAAGAATGCCTACCTTGTGTAGTAACCCTTGCCCAAAACTATTCCAGCTCTTTTGAAGTAACACAGTGAATCTGTAGTCAATCTACAGACTAGCAAACAGTTTTGAAGAAAGAGCTCGGTCTTAAATGTCATCCGTCCTTTCCCTCAACAGATGCAACCTGAATTCCTCCAGCACTGTTTTTTGCTCATCGTTCCAGAATCTGCAGTTTCATGTGTCTCAAACTGTTTTATGAATGCACTGTTCCCTGGGAAAAATGAACTATCTGACGTGTAAGCTTCGACAATTTGCAGTGATCATGCCTGTTGTGTACACTCATACGTTGACTGCACAGAAGGGGATCTTGAGTATCTTGATTGATTGAATTGATGGATTGGCACACTGAGTCAATACTGATCATCGATCACCCATTCGCACTAGTTCTATGTTATCCCACTTTTGCATCTACTCCCTACATACTAAGGACAATTTACAGAGGCCAATTAGCCTACGAACTGTCACATCTCTGGGATGTGGTACTCTGAGGAAACCCATGCGGTCACAGGGAGAACATGCAAACTCCACACAGACAGCACCCAATCCGGGTCTCTGATGCGGTGAGGCAGCAGCTATACCAGTTGTGCTACTGCGTGACCTGATCTTGAACCATGCCAACTTACAGATCATTCACCCACCATCTATATCTAAACAATTAATAGATGATAGATATCCTTCTTCTCCCCCCCCCCCCCCCCCACACATCAGTTTGAAGACGAGTCTTGACCTGAAATTCACCCATTCCTTCTCTACATAGATGCTGCCTCACCCGCTGAGTTTCTCCAGCACTTTTGTCTAAGATAGATAGATAGATAGATAGATAGATAGATAGATAGATAGATAGATAGATAGATAGATACAAGATGAGAGTTTTAGTAATATATACATAAATATGCTCTGAATTACGGTAATTCTAGTGTTGTGTTAGAATATAGAGCAATTTACATGAAAGGAAAGTGGGGCATAAGTAAGCTGATTTATTCAATCTCATTAAAGTTTATTATTCTGCTGTCTCTAATACTGGGAGGTGACTTATGCTGTCACGAAATGCCTTACCAGTATTTTGTATCGGTGTCTAAACTCAACTGGCTTTTATTTTCATATTCAACAACAGTGGATTCAATTCATCCTTTTATGTGTGGTCAAGTAACACAGCTGTAGAAAGGCTGGGTGTACAACCAGATGTACTCCCAGACAGCCCTTGAGCTGTACAATACCTCCATTTGTAAGCTGAAGTTCTAATGTCGAGCTAGTTTTGAAGAATACCAGTCTACATGTATCAATATACTTTATGGGGTGTTGGAAGGGTGGCTTGGGGTGAAAAAGGAAATGGTGGGAAGGTAGCAGAATACAGATAATGTGTTCAGTAAAGTATTTGTTTATGTAGTGTTTATTGACTGATTCAAGATCTCCCATTTGTTTGAGTATGCTTTAAATCTCATTTATTAGGGACCAATATTGGCCCAAATGCTGTATCAATTTGGTGAGATGATTTATTGAGGTACCCGGGTTGATTTTTAAATTCAGCATGTGGAGCTTTTATGTGCAGTTCTTCACAGTAAATCGTGGGTTGTAAAAACCTCAGAGCCATGCTGAAGACATAACAAGACTTCAGAAAGTTTTTCTTGTGTAAAGAAGTGATTCACAACATAATTGTTATTGAATCAGTTTTCACTAAGTCTAATTATTTTGCACATTCAAAATTAAAAAACAGCAGAGGTAACTTTGTAGTTCTTGTGATTGGATGATACCCAAACTTGTACAGTATATTATATTTGGTGTATGTGGCTCCGAATTTGGGCGATTATTTATGAGAACAAAAAAAAAAAAACTGCATACACACAAAACTCGACTCCCAGAGTAGTTGAATATCAATTATGCTAGAAAATTGCGGATTCAGTGAAGGTCTGGTTCAACGGATGAGTTTATTTTTTCTCAATTCTGTAGTAATTTAACTGATTTAAGATTGTTCATTGTAGTGGATTTCAATTGGGTTTTCATTGACATCATTTAATTTCATCGACTAACAGCAGTATATTGTTGCATTTCAGTCATTGAGAGAGACTGTAGTAAGTAGCATGGTGTCAAGTCATCAACATCTCACATTGCCTGCAAAACGAAAGAGCTAGTCATTAACTTCAGGAGCAGGATAGAGTGCACACCCTAGCCTGGATCAATTTTGCAAAAATGTTGATAGTTGGAATCTTCAAGTTGCTAACTGTAAATATCACAAACAATTTGGCCTCATCCAATCACATTGACAATGCAGCCAAGAAAGCACATTTATGCCACTACTTCCTCAGAAGGTTGAGGGAATTCAACTTATCACCAATGACTCTTACCAATTTTTACAAATATACCACGGAAAGCATCCTATCTGGATGCCTCACAGCCTGGTATGACAACTGTTCTGCCCAAGACTGCAAGAAATCACAGAGGTTCGTGAACGTGGCCTAGTCCAATGAGAATAAGCATCCCATGAACAAACGAGCATCCCTCGACCCTCCCCCATTTCATCTTTTACTTCACGCTGCTGTGAGACAGCAGCCAGCGTATTCAAGGACCACTCACACCCCAGTTGTTTTCTCTTCCCTCTCCCATCAGGCTGAAGATATAAAGGAAACCAATACCACCAGATTAAAGAACAGCTTCTTCACTGCTATTATCAGACTCTAAAACAGACCTTTAATATGTCAGGACTGAATTTCCAATTTACCTTCTCTTTAGCTGTAATACAATATTCTGCATTCTTTTTACTTCCTCTTTTGTATTTCCTGATATACTCGTGCAGTGTGATTTATGTAGACAGCATACAAAACACCATTTTCCACTGTGCACAGAACAATAATAAACCAAGATTCATACATGTGTTACATGCTTTAAATGAAAGCTATATCAATTTGTTTTAAACATTTGCCTGGGTGAAAAGAGGGTTGGTGACAGTGAATTCAAACAAACTCAGTGATAAATAAAAATCTACAGAACAATTTGTTACTTTAGTCCAAAGCGTATCAGATTTACACTGGAAACTGTTGCATACTGGGTGCATTTATGCAAAATTATAGTTGTAGATAAAGGAAATTTTCTAAAATGAAAACTTTGTAAGATTTAGATCCCAGTGACACTCCTGTCCTTGTATGGTTGAAAGGGACTGGTTTGAAAGGAGAAGGTCATCTTAAAGGCATTGGGGAAGAGTGATCTGGGCCTTGGGGTGGACTAATAGCTGGACTGTTGTTCCTTAGAATGGGGTTAATAATTTCAACAATTCAGGACTCCACATAACTGTGTAGGGATATTTAAGAGAAGGCAGCCATATGTAGACGGTCACAGCTTTTCTGTTCACCTTCGACAAACTGTGCTTATTCAAATTAAACTTTAGGATATGAATCCTAAGGTTTAACACCATTTTCTTGCGATAACTTGATTAGTCTTGCAGAACATTGCCATAATTTTAGCAGAGTGTCTCAGCGTACATTAGCTATGATTTTCTAATGATTTATTTGAATTGTGAGATTGCTGTTGCCCTTTGAAACAATTATACTGCATAGGGGGGAAAAGAATTACCACTGTACCTGGAGTGTTGAAACAGATTTATGAAAATAGAAGGCCAGCATGATCTTTGGCATTAAGAATGCAACACAGGACGTGTAACCTGTTTGGGAGATTCAGGTGCCTTTGGGCCAATCATTCTTAAAGCTTGTTACCTTGTCTTGTGTCCGAGGCTTAGAAACCAATTGATGTAGTGTAATAGCCATAATTAGTCAACAGCAACATAATTGTATCATCCAATTCCCAGGGCAGTGGCAGGTAAACCTTTCAGGTCTTTTATGATCTGGTAATTACTGTTTTTGGTGTTCCTATTGAAGTGCTACAATGCCCTCCATATGTTTGGGACAAAGACCCATCAGTTATTTATTTGCCTCTGTACTCCACAATTTGAGATTTGTAATAGAAAAAAATCACACATGGTTAAAGTGCACATTGTCAGATTTTAATAAAGGCCATTTTTAAACATGTTAGTTTCACCATGTAGAAATTACAGCAGTGTTTGTACATAGTCCCCCCCATCTCAGGGCACCATAATGTTTGGGACAGATGGCTTCACAGGTGTTCGTAATTGCTCGGGTATGTTTAAATGCCTTCTTAATGCAGGTATCAGAGAGCTCTCAACACCGAGTCTTTCCTCCAGTCTTTACATCAGCATTGGAAACTTTTATTGCTGTTTATCAACATTAGGAGCAACGTTGTGCCAATGAAAGTCAAAGAAGCCATTATGAGACTGAGAAACAAGAATAAATCTGTTAGAGACATCAGCCAAACCTTAGGCTTATCAAAATCAACTGTTTGGAACATCATTAAGAAGAAAGAGAGCACTGGTGAGCTTACTAATCGCAAAGGGACTGGCAGGCCAAGGAGGACCTCCACAGCTGATGACAGAAGAATTCGCTCTATAATAAAGAAAAAAACCCAAACACCTGTCTGACAGATCAGAAACACTCTTCAGGAGTCAGGTGTGGATTTATCAATAACCACTGTCCGCAGAAGACGTCATGAACAGAAATACAGAGGCTACACTGCAAGATGCAAACCATTGGTTAGCCGCAAAAATAGGATGGCCAGTTTGCCAAGAAGTACTTAAAAGATCAACCACAGTTCTGGAAAAAGGGCTTGTGGACAGATGAGATGAAGATTAACATATCAGAGCGATGGCAAGGGCAAAGTATGGAGGAGAGAAGGAACTGCCCAAGATCCAAAGGATACCACCTCATCAGTGAAACACAATGGTGGGGGTGTTATGGCCTGGATAACACCTCATCTGTGAAACACGGTGGTGGGGGTGTTATGGCCTGGGCATGTTTGGCTGATGAGTGTACTGGCTCACTTATCTTCATTGATGATACAACTGCTGATGGTAGTAGCATAATGAATTCTGAAGTGTATGGATACATCCCTATCTGCTCAAATTCAAACAAATGCCTCAAAACTCATTGGCCAGCGGTTCATTCTACAGCAAGACAATGATCCCAAACATACTGCTGAAGCAACAAAGGAGTTTTTCAAAGTTAAAAAATTGTCAATTCTTGAGTGGCCAAGTCAATCACTCTATCTGAACCCAATTGAGCATGCCTTTTATATGCTGAAGAGAAAACTGAAGGGGACTAGCCCCCAAAACAAGCATCAGCTAAAGATGGCTGCAATGCAGGCCTGGCAGAGCATCACCAGAGAAGACACCCAGCAACTGGCAATGTCCATGAATCGCAGACTTCAAGCAGTCAATGATATGCAACAAAATAATAAACATGGGCAGTGGTTTTTAAAACCATCAGTGAAGTCCTTGGGATGACAGTGAGACCTTGCCCGCTTGTAGCTGCATTTGGTGTAACAGATAAAACCTTGGGTTTAAATACAACCCAGTCTGATATCATTACATTTACATCACTTTTGGCCCATAGGAGAATCTTGCTGGTCTGGAAATCTACCACTCCTCCATCTGCCGCTGCTTGGCTGGAAGAAGTCATGTTTTTTTTAAGGTTAGAAAAGATTAAATTCACATTGAGGGGATCTGTGAAAAAGTTTTTTTTGAAATGGGAACCCTTTTTATCATACTTTGAGGGTCTAAAAGAACTACCTATTGACTGAGGGCCCTTGACATTAAGTGGGGATCTGCCTTTATTCTGTTTTGTTACTTTATTATTGTTAAAAAGTGCATTTTAATTTGTGATATATTTGGATTGTGAAAAAATACGCTGCCAAGGAGTATTTAGGGAGGGTGGGTTAGGGTTATTCTGATTATTATTATTTATAAAACACAAAATGGAGGAAAATGTAATGCCAAACATCAGATGTACTGTGAATTTTTGTTTTTGCTCCAATAAAAAACTATTAATTAAAAAAATATAAAATAAACATGACTAATTTCATTTACATGACATTGCTGTGTCGCAAACATTATGGTGCCCTGAAATGGGGGGGACTATGTATAAACACTGCTGTAATATCTACGTTGAAATAAAAATGTATAAAAATGGCCATTATTAAAATCTGACAATGCGTACTTTAACCACATGTGATTTTTAAAAAATTACAAATCTCAAATTATGGAGTACAGAGGCAAATAATTAAATAAAGAGTATTTATCCCAAACATGATTGAGGGCACTGTATAAAGCCTTATTTAACCATATAACCATATAACAATTACAGCACGGAAACAGGCCATCTCGGCCCTTCAAGTCCGTGCCGAACAACTTTTTTCCCTTAGTCCCACCTGCCTGCACTCATACCATAACCCTCCATACCCTTCTCATCCATATGCCTATCCAATTTATTTTTAAATGATACCAACGAACCTGCCGCCACCACTTCCACTGGAAGCTCATTCCACACCGCTACCACTCTCTGAGTAAAGAAGTTCCCCCTCATGTTACCCCTAAACCTCTGTCCCTTAATTCTAAAGTCATGTCCTCTTGTTTGAATCTTCCCTATTCTCAAAGGGAAAAGCTTGTCCACATTAACTCTGTCTATCCCTCTCATCATTTTAAAGACCTCTATCAAGTCACCCCTTAACCTTCTGCGCTCCAGAGAATAAAGACCTAACTTATTCAACCTATCTCTGTAACTTAGCTGTTGAAACCCAGGCAACATTCTAGTAAATCTCCTCTGTATCCTCTCTATTTTGTTGACATCCTTCCTATAATTGGGCGACCAAAATTGTACACCATACTCCAGATTTGGTCTCACCAACGTCTTGTACAATTTTAACATTACATCCCAGCTTCTATACTCAATGCTCTGATTTATAATGGCTAGCATACCAAAAGCTTTCTTTACCACCCTATCTATATGAGATTCTACCTTCAAGGAACTATGCACGGTTATTCCCAGATCCCTCTGTTCAACTGTATTCTTCAATTCCCTACCGTTTACCATGTACGTCCTATTTTGATTTGTCCTGCCAAGGTGTAGCACCTCACATTTATCAGCATTAAACTCCATCTGCCATCTTTCAGCCCATTTTTCCAACTGGCCTAAATCACTCTGTAGACTTTGGAAATCCTCTTCATTATCCACAACACCCCCTATCTTGGTATCATCTGCATACTTACTAATCCAATTTACCACCCCTTCATCCAGATCATTGATGTACATGACAAACAACAAAGGACCCAACACAGATCCCTGAGGCACCCCACTAGTCACCTGCCTCCAACCCGACAAACAGCCATCCACCATTACCCTCTGGCTTCTCCCATTCAGCCACTGTTGAATCCATCTTGCTATTCCTGCATTTATACCCAACAGTTGAACCTTCTTAACCAACCTTCCATGAGGAACCTTGTCAAAGGCCTTACTGAAGTCCATATAGACAACATCCACTGCTTTACCCTCGCCAATTTCCCTAGTAACCTCTTCAAAAAATTCAAGAAGATTAGTCAAACATGACCTTCCAGGCATAAATCCATGTTGACTGTTCCTAATTAGACCCTCTTTATCCAGATACTTATATATATTATCTCTAAGTATCTTTTCCATTAATTTGCCCACCACTGAAGTCAAACTAACCGGTCTATAATTGCTAGGTTTACTTTTAGAACCCTTTTTAAACAATGGAACAACATGCGCAGTACGCCAATCCTCGGGGACTATTCCAGTTTCTAATGACATTTGAAATATTTCTGTCATAGCCCCGGCTATTTCTACACTAACTTCCCTCAATGTCCTAGGGAATATCCTGTCAGGACCTGGAGACTTATCCACTTTTATATTTTTCAAAAGTGCCAGTACTTCTTTTACTTTGAAACTCATAGTATCCATAGCTACTCTACTAGTTTCCCTTGCCTCACATAATTCAATATCCTTCTCCTTGGTGAATACCGAAGAAAAGAAATTGTTCAATATCTCCCCCATCTCTTTTGGCTCTGCAGATAGCTGTCCACTCGGTCTCTCCAATGGACCAATTTTATCCCTTGTTATCCTTTTGCTATTAACATAGCTGTAGAAACCCTTTGGATTTACTTTCACCTTACTTGCCAAAGCAACCTCATATCTTCTTTTAGCTTTTCTAATTTCTTTCTTTAGATTCTTTTTACATTCCTTATACTCCTCAAGCACATCATTTACTTCATGCTGCCTATAATTATTGTAGATCTCCCTCTTTTTCCGAACAAGATGTCCAATTTCCCTTGAAAACCAGGGCTCTTTCCAATTTTTACTGGTTCCTTTCAACCGAACAGGAACATAAAGATTTTGTACTCTTAAAATTTCCCCTTTAAATGTCCTCCATTTCTCCTCTACATCTTTCCCATAAAACAAAATGTCCCAGTTCACTCCTTTTAAATCATCTCGCATCTCGTTAAAGTTAGCCTTTCTCCAATCAAAAATCTCAACCCTAGGCCCAGTTCTGTCCTTCTCCATAATTATATTGAAACTAATGGTATTGTGATCACTGGACCCGAAGTGCTCCCCTACGCATACCTCCACCACCTGTCCCGTCTCATTTCCTAACAGGAGGTCCAGCACTGCCCCTCCTCTAGTAGGCACCTCTATGTATTGCTGCAAAAAACTATCCTGCACACATTTTACAAACTCCAAACCATCCAGCCCATTTACAGAATGTGTTTCCCAGTCTATGTGTGGAAAGTTGAAATCTCCCACAATCACTACCTTGTGCTTACTACTAATATCTGCTATCTCTTTACATATTTGCTCTTCCAATTCTCGTTCCCCATTTGGCGGTCTATAATATACCCCTATAAGTGTTGCTACACCTTTCCCACTTCTAAGTTCCACCCAAATAGCCTCCCTAGATGAGCCCTCCAATCTATCCTGCCAAAGCACTGCTGTAATATCTTCCCTGACTAGCAATGCAACGCCTCCACCTCTTGCCCCTCCAATTCTATCACACCTGAAGCAACGAAATCCTGGAATATTTAGTTTCCAATCACAGCCCTCCTGCAACCATGTTTCACTGATCGCCACATTTATTTTATTTTCAAACTATTTCACTGCAATTTATGAGACAAGTAAATTTTCTACCATGCAGGGCTCTCGCTTAACTTTTTTTCCCTGTTGCCAGCCGGGCAACCTTGACAGCTTTTTAGGTGGTCATTGAAGACGGTTTGCATGACGCGTGCGATAATGTGCTCGGACGAAGTGCGTAGTTACCAGTCAGAATTATGCTCAATGAAGCATTCACATATTATGTTCAAGAAGGAACTGCAGATGCTAGAAAACCAAAGGTAGACAAAAGTGCTGGAGAAACTCAGCGGGTGCAGCAGCATCTATGGAGCGAAGGAAATAGGCAACGTTTCAGGCCGAAACCCATCAGTCTGAAGAAGGGTTTCGGCCCGAAACATTGCCTATTTTCTTCGCTCCATAGATACTGCCACATCCGCTGAGTTTCTCCAGCACTTTTGTCAACATTCACATATTATTTCTGCTTCAACTAACTCACAAACTAAACATATTCACCAATCAAGACATGATATATACCACAATGACATGCAGCAAAATTATAATACAATATTTCAACTCTTTTTACACATTGCAATTAATGCAATTTCTATTAACAAGTTTCTACAAACAAGTCAATGCCGTGGTAAAAGCTAGCTTCTTTCAGCTTCGGATGATAGCTAAAATAAAACAATTCCTCCCGTTTGATGACCTCGAAAAGATCATCCATACTTTTATCTCCTCCCACCTAGATTACTGCAACTCCCTTTACACTGGCATCAGCCAATCTTCCCTGTCCCGCCTGCAACTGGTCCAAAACGCCGCAGCGAGACTCCTGACGGGCCCCCGAAAAAGGGACCACATCACCCCGATCCTGGCCTCTCTCCACTGGCTCCCTGTGAGTTCCGAATAAATTTCAAGACCCTTCTCTTTGTGTACAAAGCCCTCAATGGGCTTGCACCCACCTAAGTGAAAAGTCTTCTCACCCACTACACCACCTCCATGTCCCTCAGATCGGCCGACTTGGGGTTGCTGAATGTCCCGCAGTCTAAGCATGAACTCAGGGATGACCGCGCCTTTGCGGTCGCAGCTCCTATACTGTGGAACAGCATCCCCCTCCCCATTAGAACTTGCCCCTCCATCAACTCCTTTAAGTCTAATCTAAAAACGTATATGTTCTCCCAAGCTTTTCCTGACGTCCTCTGAGTGAGGGCTATTTGTATATATGCTTGTAGCCTGCTTGTGTATACTACTCTTATAACAAATGTAAAGCCCTTTGGTCAACGAGAGTTGTTTTTTAAATGTGCTATATAAATAAATGTGACTTGATTATTAGTTCTTTCCACTTCCAAACAAAAATGTGGTTGGATTATTCAGCATATGATCAACCTGTGTCAATAAATCCGGGACCATGGTAACATATATGCTTAACCATACACACTACAGATTGATGCAAGCATGTTTTCTGTGAAGGACTGAAAATTACCATGACATGGCCATAGCATGGGTCGTTATTGCTTTTGGCACAGAAACACTCTGGCTTCCCACATAATCTATCCATAGCAAAATATACAGGTTGCAAGGAAATTTCTAACGGCATTTTATGATACCGTTATACCCATCTGACAGGTTAAACATTACACTAACTGACAAGAGACAGCCAAAGGACATAACTGCAGCAAATGTTCTTTTGGTAATATGTTTAAAGGTGTCAAAACAAATAACAACATTGTGAATTAAAACACATTTGATTACATTCCGTTATCAAACATAATAAATGTTCGCTCTGAAGACCATGAAGCACAATAGGGTCAGGGGGTGTGTGAATCAGTGCGGGGTGGATAGATGGCGGGAGGGGTTGAGAAGGCAATCGGTGTGGAATGGATGGATTGAGGCAGGTGAATTAATACGTGTTGGTTGGAGTATGTAAAATTGTGAGGGGAGAGCACGGGGGATGTCAGTGGTGTCGAATGGGGGGATCAGTACGGGATGGATGGGGGGGGGGGATCAGTATAGGATGAATGGAGGTTCAGTACAGGATGAATGGGGGTAGACAAAAATGCTGGAGAAATTCAGCGGGTGAGGCAGCATCGATGGAGCTAAGGTAAATAGGCAACGTTTTGGGTCGAGACCCTTCTTCAGACTGTTCCCCCATTCTCCTTGAATGGGGGGGATCAGTACAGGATGGATGGGGGGGGATCAGCACAGGAAGGATGGGGGGGATCAGTACAGGATGAATGAGGGGATCAATCAGTACAGGATGCATGAGGGGATCAGTACAGGGTGAATGGGGGATCAGTAAAAGATGAATGGGGAGATCACTAGAGGATGGATGGGGGGGGGGGGATTGGTGCAGGGTAAATGGATGGTGGGTCAGTACTGGATCAGGCACGTGCCGTCAGGGTAGGCAAGGTAGGCACTGCCTACCCTGACTAAAATTATAACATAGTAATAACTAAATATAAATAGTAAAGGCATGGGAGAATGATGCCTATGTAAGAGACCGATCTCTTAGGTAGGCATAATTCTCCGTGCCTTCCATCCGCAGCGCTTGTAACACGGGAAGCTCTGTGCAGCCCACGTGCCGTCAGCGCTGCCTGGAGCCGTCAGTTTCAAGCGGGGCTGAAGGCAGCAGAAATTCTGCCTCTGCTGTACTGCGCATGCGCATCAGTCTACTGCGCCTGCGCAGTGCAAGTTTCTTGGCGGGGTTTTCAACTATGGTTTGTCGTGTACCAATGATGTGATAAGTACATTTTGTGTTTATGTTTTTAAATACCGTATTTCCCGGGGTGTGGGGGTGGGGGGGAGCGCTCCTTTCACAGCATTTGGGGAGTCTGGCCCGGGGTAAAGTTGCGGGGAGTGCACGAATGTTATGAATGAGGGGTCGGGGGCATCCACTTGCGACGTTCCTTGCACGGAGGCGTGCAATGCCACCGCTCTGAGGCCGGGGGGGCAAGAGAGAGAAGTAGCTCGGGTGGCTGAGCAGCCGCCGGGCCAGACAGCGGAACCAGCCGCCACCTTAGCTCCTTCTGCCGGTCCCCGCTCACCTCTGGCAGCTCTCCGTCTAAAAACCTCTCTCCTGCCGTTCGCTGGCCTCACTCATGTCCTTAAATTCCGACAGCGCGATTGAGGTTACTCGGCTGTGGGAATTTAAGGATTTGCAGGAAGCCGCTGATATGAGCGAAGTCGGCGAGTGACAGGTGTTCCGACGGAGAGCACTGCCAAAGGTGAGCCGGCAGAAGGCGCTGAAGTGGCGGCCAGTTCTGCTGTCGGGTCCCGGTGGCCGCTCGTAGCTCCCCAAGCTGCTTCTATCCCCAGCTACAGTGCGTGGCTTCGCGCCCGGAGAGCTGCGGTAGCGGTGAGTGAGTTACTGGCAGTATCCCCGACACCCTCCTTCTCAACACTCGTGCTCTCCCCACAACTTTATCCCTGGAACAGTCCCTCCACATGCTGTGAAAGAAACTGTTTCCCCAGTTGGTCTAGGACTAGGAAGCCTTGGGCAAATTGAAATGTCACTGTTTTCATTTATTTATTTATTTAACGGAGAGAACGATCTGCGCATGCGCGGTTTAATTTTTTTTTTTAAGCGGACTGAGTGCCTACCCTGAGTAATTACTCACGGCACGTGCCTGTACTGGATGAATGGGTGGATCAGTGCAGTATGAATGGGGGGAGAAGTGCAGGATGGATGGGAAGGGGGGGTCAGTACAGGATGAATTAGGGGACTAGTGTAGGATGGATGGGCGGGGTGGCAGGAGAATCAATACGAGGTGGGTAGGATGATGAATAGATGGGGAGGGGAGCACAGGGGATGTCAGTGAGGACTGAATAGAGGAGGGAATGGGGATCAGTGCGGGATGGAGAGGAGGGGTCCCAGGATAAGAGGGGTGGAGGGGGGCGTACGAGAGAGAGAGAGAGAGAGAGAGAGAGAGAAAGAGGGGGGGGGAGGGGCAGAGGAGGTGGGGAGGAAGGATGGTCAGCGCTCCTCGGACAACATCGCCCCGCTCCCTTGGCCGTCCCTGTCCAATGCCAAAGTGCCGCCGCCAAAGGGGGAGTCGGTTGGGATCTCCTCACAACCACCTCCACCAGCCGACAGCAAGTTGCGGGGCCGAGCGGTGCAGCTCAAAGATCCTATAACTAGGATCTTTGGTGCAGCTGCTTCAGACGACGGAAGGAGACCTCCCTCCCTCCTCCCGGCCTCGGCGTGCGAGAGGGGTTGTTTTGTAAGCGCAAGCAGCGACCGTTATCAGGGCGATAGCGGCCTCTGCCTGCAAATCTGGAAAAGGCGCTTTCAAAGCAACCCTTCTCGCACGCCGAGTGAGGGAGAGGGAGGTCTCCTTCCGCCGGGTAGGGTGCAGGAGGAGGAGCGGTGGAGCCGTGGCCGCTGAGCCGCTGTTCGGGGCCCGTCATTCGCTCTGACCCTTCGTCACCCCGCTCCTAGTATCTTTGCACCGCAATCAAAGATACTAGAGGAATAGAGCCGCCGCTGACACAAAACGTCAGTTCCTATTCGCCAGAGATGCTGCCTGTCCCGCGGAGTTACTCCACTTTTTTTTTGTCTCCCGGTATAAACCAGTATTTGGGTGCCAAGCCGGGTAAAGTGAGTCGGCGTTTAGGTTGCCCAGCGGCACTTTCTGTGGTCAATGGCACCCAGGCAACCGCTAATTTCGAGCCCTGCCATGTTTCCCAACCAGAGCCTTATAGAGCCAGCATATCTTCAACCACATTTGTAATCCATACCTCATGAGAAAACATTTCATTAGCCTATTTTAATTTATTTGTCCCAGCCCGAGGATTGGAGAACTCATCTTTACAGGTCTAGTGCTACGTCACTAATTATTAATAAATCCTGTATTTGACTGTTCTTCAGTTCCCTTTTAACAGACCTTCATAAGTCAACTTTGCTTGTATGTTGGAAATGCACAACAGAATATACAGTGCATTGAGAAAGTATTCAGACCCCTTCACTTTTTCCACATTTTGTTACGTTACAGCATTATTCTAAAATGGATTAAATTTTTTTTTATAATCAATCTACAGACAATACCCCATAATAAAAAAGTGAAATCAGGTGTTTAGACATTTTTGCAAAGTAATTAAAAATAAATAACTGAAATATCACATTTACATAAGGATTCAGGCCCTTTACTCAGTATTTTGTTGAGGCACCTCTGGCAGCGATTACAGCCTCAAGTCTTCTTGGGTATGACGCTACAAGCTTGGCACACCTGTATTTGGGTAATTTCTCCCATTCGTCTCTGCAGATCCCCTCGAGCTCTGTCAAGTTGGATGGGGAGTGTCTGCACAGCTATTTTCAGGTCCCTCCAGAGATGTTCGATCGGGTTCAAGTCCAGGCTCTGGCTGGCCCACTCAAGGACATTCACCGACTTGCCACGAAGCCACTCCTGCGTTGTCTTGGCTGTGTGCTTAAGGTGGTTGTCCTGTTGGAAGGTGAACCTCCGCCCTAGTCTGTGGTCCAGAAGGCTCTGGAGCAGGTTTTCATCAAGGATCTCTCTGTACTTTGCTCCGTTCATCTTTTCCTTGATCCTGACTAGTCTTCCGATTCCTGCCGCTGAAAAACATCCCCACAGCATGATGCTGCCACGACCATGCTTCGCCATAGGTATGGTATTGACCAGGTGATGAACGGTGCCTGGTTTCCTCCAGAAGTGACGCTTGTAAATACTTTGCAAACATTTTTAAACACCTGTTTTCACTTCTTCATTTCTGGGGTAATGTGTGTAGATTGATGGTAAAACAACAGAATTTAATCTATTTTAGAATAAGGCTGTAACGTAACAAAATGTGGAAAAGGTGAAGGGGTCTGAATACTTTCTGAATGCACTGTATAATAGATGGCATATAATGGAAGAAATGTGTGGTTATGCACGTTGTTTTTCTATACCTATGTATGATTTTAAAATGTCATTGCAGTTAATGCTGTTATTTAGAAGGATTAAAGTTTTGCTAACTGAAATGCAGAAATGGGTGCAGGGAGCAGTTCAGCAGATTTTTGTTTCCCTTCATTGTACCGTAGTTTGAAGTCTTGGTAATATTATGCAGGACTTGGGTTTACACACATAGATACCTACCTAAAATACTGTCCTAGTATCCTTGCCCAAGGGAGGGTGTATTTAGCTTAGTGGGAACGCAGTGAAGATTCTTGAGTCCAATTTCTGGAAAGACATAATTTTCTCAGAATAGTTTTTTATAGATGAGTTTTCATATTTTCTGGAGTTTAGAACAAATGAAACATCTTAATCTGATGTGAGAATGACAGTGAGTTACACATCATTTTGATGGATGGAATCTGACAGCAGCTTCTAGCATTCTCATGGAAATCCAGAAGTGGTTATCATTGACCATTAGATAAAAGTGCAGAGTTTTTACTTTCTAAATCAAGGAACACCTTCCCTGTCACTACTATGGGAGCACTTCTATCACAAGGATTGCAGAGTTTCAAGGAGGAAGTTCGCCATTATCTTTTTAAGGGCAATTAAGGACAGGAGATAAATCCTGAACTTGAAAAATGAATAATCTTGAAAAATGTTTCCTGTGTTCGGGTAATGGATTCTTGAAATGGTTCCTGTGTTCCCCTTTTATAGAATTTATAAATTACTTCCCGAAAATGTGAGAGATGCAAAAACATATTCACTCCTATGGAATTGATGAGAAGAAAGTAAATAAATACATACACATTAGATTTCAACTCGATCTTTTGAAGTGAATGGATGATAAAGCTTCAGAAAAATGTGATACGAACCTTTTTGTTCGAAGTACACTGTTCCCATTTTCACACATTCTACTCACATTTTTCCCGTCGCATTCCCACCTATATTTCTGAAGTTATTAATTGTTTAAAATTTAAAAAACAGCCCGAAAACTCACAATTTAAAAAAAAACCCCAGGTGATGTCACAATGCACTCGCAAGACACTCCAGGGACACACATACACACACACACACACACTCTAGCGCTCACGTGATGGCAGCTGCCGGCGCCTGATGCCCGGAGGCGAGGGTGGTGCCGCGGGCGCTGGCTGGAGTCGAGCTTGGCGAGAGCTGGAGTGAAAGCTGAGCCCGGGGCTTGGAATGGGGCCATGACCGGGGCCGAGAAAGAAGCCGCTGCTGGAACCAAGGACGAGCCTGGGTCTGGGGTCAGGGTCAAGCTGGAGTGAGAGTCGAGCCCGGGGCTTTGGATGGGGCCTTGACCGGGGAGGAGAAAGAAGCCGCTGTTGGAACCAAGGATGAGCCTGGGTCCGGGGTCAGGGACAAGCCCGAAGATGAAGTCGGGCCTGGACTGCAGCCCAGGCGGCGGCCGAGCTGGCAGCTGTTCTACAACCTGGGTAGGTCCTGGGACAGGGAATGGGAGTGAGGGGAGGAGGATGAGGGAAATGAGGAGATGGGAAATGGGGTGGGGAGTGGGGTGGTAGAGGGAGATGGGGAGGGGGTGTGTGGAGGAGGGAGATGCCCCCTCCCTCTCTACCCTCACTCTCACCCTCTCTACCTCCCTCTCGACCCCCCTCCCTCTCCCTCCATCGCTCTTTACCCTCCCTCCCTCCCACTCTATCCCTCTCCCCCCTCCCTCTCTGCCCCCCTCCCTCTCTTCCCCCCTCCCTCTCTGCCCCTCTCCCTCTCTACCCCCATCCCTCTCTACCCCCTTCCCCTCCCTCTCCCTCTCTATCCCATTCCCCCTCCCTCTCTACCCCCCCCTCCCTCTCTAGGGATCGAATAGGGAGGGTGAAGAGGATGAGGATGGTGTGCTGGGGATGAGAAATGAGCCGTGCCTGCACAGTTGGGGGCTATGTGTGAGTGGTGCAATATTGTGTTGGGAGAACGGCTTGCGTTAGGGGAACGGGTGAGTGGTGGAATCTTGCGTTGGGGGAGCAGACACAACGGGTCTGCACTTGGTCTAGTACCATGTACAATTTTTCACACATTAACTTAGTTCTGCATGTTCAGCAGCTGAATGACTTGTGCTTTTGCAGGTGTGTATCAGAGATGGCATTTCAAAATGTGTGTGGGAGGGAATTGTCGCCTTGTTAAAGTACGTCTTTAGAGAGTTTAATTTTTAGCAAGACACTGAAAACTTGTTTCGTGCAACAATTTGATTTAAAGGTACTTTGATAGAACCACGCAAAAGCAATTAGTAGTATCTCGTGATCCAAGGTTCATATACATACACTTTTGACTCATTGCTTGCACAATGTTAGTATGTTCCTGCAAGTATAAAACAATTAAAAAAGATTAATTCAAAATGTGCAATACAATGGATGCTGGAAATCAGAAAACACTGGAAATGCTTGGCATGTCAGGCAGCATTGAAGTAAGTGCTGGATTAACTGAAGTTGATGGCCAAGAAGACTTTAAAAACAAAACAGCTTTAAGAAGTCTCAAGAGTTCACTTAGGAGTTGTCACTGTCTGCACCTGACCTATACATTGGAAGGCAGTGACTGCAGCACCAGCCTCATTCTGTATGAAAGCAGCTTTTGTGTGATGCCTTCCCCAGTTGTCACAATTATTCTGCTGGTGAACAAGACAGCCTTTCAGAATAATAATGGTAATAACTGTTTTTATTTTTCTTATGGTGTTGCATGTGTACTGCCTGCTACCAATCCTAGAATTTAAATTATTTGCTGCTGACCTCAGCAATCCAGCAGGTTTGATGTTGCTGCTCGCCATGTGAAACCCACACTTCTGGTTCCAGCAGAAATTGTACACTCAGGCAAAGTAGAAACATTTTTACTCTGGTGCTGTTGCTATGAATACATAATTTTTTACTGTTTTTCTAATTTAGTTTTCACTTCCACAATGTTTCCTCACCTCCACTCCAAACCCATTAAAACACCTAAAAATAAATCTTTAAAATATAGTTTTAAATGTTCTATATTTTTTTCAGGTTGTTTAGAGAAATGTATGGAGGAGAGCAGTGGTATTTCAGTGCAAAAATGTTAAATATACATGTTTTACTCGTGTTCCTTCTGAATTTAAAGATTTGAGATCGAGAAAGGGAAGAAAGGTGACAGATAGTCCAAGTTACGTTGAGGGCAGGGTGGAAGTTAGTGGTAAATTTGGTGAAATTGAGAAGTTCTGCAGGAGACAGCCTTGATGCAGTCATTTTTGTTGGGGGAACAGGACCAGTGTAGGCCTGGTACAAGGGCTGTTCTACGTAACCAATAAAAAGGCAGGTGCCCATGGCTGTATCTTTAACGAAGAAAGTAAGAGAAGTCAAAAATGAAGTTGTTGAGGGTGAGGATAAAGTGCACGAGCCGAAGGAGAATGTTGGTAGAGGGGAACTGATTGAGTCTCTGTTCAAGGAAGAACCGGAGTTCTGAGACCTTGGTGAGGAATGGAGGTGTAAAGGGACTGGACATCCTTGTAAAGATGAGGAAATGGGGGCCTAGGAATTGAAAGTTATTGAAGTGTTGTAAAGCATTTGAGACATTATATAGTGACAAGGCTACCAGTGACCCCTGTGCTCCCATGAGGGCTTTATAGTGAGAAGCCAATCCTATCACAGTTTTCCGTAGCGTTAAGCCATATTATCTGAGCATATGTGAAGGAATGAAAGTTCAAAAATAATAAATGTTGTACTTTTATTCACATAGATTCTGTGAGAGCAAATTTTATTATGTGCATCAAATTTTTGGGTAGTGATTTGTGAATTCCCTAAAACATATTTCCACCACCTGAACGGCTGTACACTAGGGTTGCCTGTACTTGGATTCCCATATCACTCTTCATTTCTCCAAATTGCAATTCAGCCAAAGAAGTAATTTTGAAGTAGTCACTGCAGTGATAAATCGGAAATACACAACAAACTCCATCATGGTGCAATGATGACCAGCTAATCAATATTTGCGTTATATTGACTGAATTTGACACCAAGAAACCTATTGCTCCCCACAATCCATTTATGCAGCAAAATTGCCACTAATTCAGCTTCTCTTCCAAAAGATAGCACTGTTGCCAAAACTGTGCGCCCTTAACATTCCTTTGTAATGTCAACCTGAATTTATCAGTTAAAGCTTCTGATGTGGGATTTGAACCAATAAATGTTTGAATCCAACAAGAGGGCTACAGCTGACGACGCCCTTCTGAACATTCTGCATAGATTTTACAGTTAATGAAGCACCTTCAATGTGTAGTTACTGTTCTAACAACACCATTTTGAACAGATAAATATTTATAGTAGACCATCTCACCTTGGGAATAATGCAATGACAGGTGATGTTCCTGTATTGTTGTCTAGGTGTAATACCTGAATCTATGCACAATTAATACAGTACTTATCTTGGCTTATCTTCAGCATTTTTAGCACAAATTTTGTGTACCAATCAACCTAGGTATTGTACTCGCTAATGTTATGACTTGTGTTATAATGAAAGGTATGCCGTTTTGTTTTAATATTGTTTGACTGTTAAGAATGTAAAAGAGTATTTGGCATTGGTGTGACCAGCACAAAATGTTTATTCCAGGAATATGAAATACATTTTCACCTTAATAGGAGTCAGAAATCCTAGAGTATACTTGGGTTTTTTTAATTAAATGCCATTGGCAAAAAGAATTATGAGCTATTCATAACTTTTCATTCTATTTTTCCTGCCCCGATGCCAATACATTATTTTGGGGTTTTCTTCCCTCTAGTATATTGAGTTTGAGGAGAAAAGCTGCCTGACTCGTGGATTATTTGATATAATAGTTTAAAATTTCTGAACACACATAAGTTGACCAACTGTGAGAAAACACCCAGCAGACAAAATGGACAGTGTAACCAGTATGTTTTCTTTTGATGATGCAAAGTTGCATTAAAATGAATTCATTTGAAAGTCCTTCGATTGGGTGTGTAAAACAGACAGTGTAAAATTAGGAACTATGAGTCATCAAGAACATATTTTTCATGATTATCTGAGAGGAAATATTACCTACCATTGTATTGCCCCAGACTCACCTTCAGACTTTCCTTTATTCTTCATGCCCTTTCAGTGAGTGCAGTTAGAGGAATTTACAGCTTTAGGGTTTGCTCACATCTTCGGCTTAACTATTAAATTCTAACTCTGATTTTCTGTGTTTGGACCTGATTTGTTGCCCAATAACATCGTTGACGAGCAGATTTTTTTAAAAAGGGCACAGGATGCCCCACCCTTGGCTGTGATTTAAATATAATCATTACGGAATCTGTTTGAACAAAGCCATCCTGTCTGGAAATTCCCACAAGAAGAAAATGCACTGTATCCATATCTAAAAAAAGTATTCATGCAATTTAATGGGTATCTTTATATAGTGTTCAATCTTTGACTATCAAATGAAAAAAAAAAGGAACCATAGTTCTCCCTTTCATCTGCAGTTCCCAGAATTTTAAATTACAATATTAACTGAGCCAATCCTTCCAAATTATCTTCGCCTTGCCCAGGTTGCATGCATTTAATTACATAATTCCAAAGGTGTTTTTCCAGGCTCTGTTTTAAATTGAAAGTTAAAGCTGCCTGCGACCAGAGAAAGCCACAACTTTTAAGCAACCAAAGTAAAAGCCTGGAAATGACGCAAAGTAGCTTTTATTAAAAGTTACTCCACGATTCTCTTTTTTTTCCCCTAAGTATTGTAACATGAAGCAGGAAGTTTACAGGCTACTCCCTCTGTGTTTTGCCTTCTGTGCAGAAGGTTTTGCACTGTGTTTTTGGTTGATAATGGTGCTCTGTTTTGGTGCAGAGTGAAAGCAAAGTGAATCATTTAAAATGCATTTTCACAGTGCACCTGCTGTAAGTGAAATTACTGAGGAATGAAGCCTGAAGGCTTTTCTTGTTTTCCTCCTAATCTTGCACTATACTTGTTTTAATTTACACCAAAATGTACTAACATCCATCAATTTCACAAACGATAAATTTAAGTGCAAGATAGGAAGTTTTCAGTGAAGTTTGAGTTCCTGAGTTGCCTGTCAGTCAGATTTTCTGTCTGGCCAGGTTTTGGAATGAATTTCCTCAGTTCTTGGCCTGGCTGTGGGTGGAGCATTTTAAAACGACATACATTCCACTGGGGGCAGGGTGGGGGTTGGGGGTGTGGTGGTTGAGGAAGGAAAATTTGACATTGTCCAAGTCATTTTGCTGCAAATCCAGCTCCAGTTAGCTAGGGTGTGGTCCTTCATTTCTGCTTTTCATACAACGTTTTGATTATGCAGCACTGTTTACAGAAGCACTGTTTATTCTAGTGTTGAACAAAATCAATGTTGGATATTACTGTAAGCAGTACAGCGTGGGCTTTGGGACATTTGCATGAAGTAGACTGTTTTCATCTCAAAGCTACTCGTGTGCTGAACTCTTGCTACTGTTAAATCAGGACTGAGCCATGAGGGGGATGTAAGTATTTTTTTAAATGACTTGTTGGTTTTAATTAGAACGAGTAATTTGTTTCCAGATTAAGATTCTAAAATGGTACATTGGCAACACCCTTGCCACCCTTTGACATGCTGTTTGAGGTACTTCATTGACATAAAATGTGTTTATTGGGAATGTTTATCCCAAAAAAAATCTTGCAAATCTAATAACATAATTCCTGTTTTGGATATTGCTCAAATAGAAATACAGTGCCCTCCATAACGTTTGGGAGAAAAACCCATCATTTATTTATTTGCCTCTGTGCTCGACAATTTGAGATTTGTAATAGAAAAAAATCACATGTGGTTAAAGTGCATTTTGTCAGATTTTAATAAAGGCCATTTTTATACATTTTGGTTTCACCATGAAGAGCAGCGTTTATACATAGTCCCCCCATTTCAGGGTACCATAATGTTTGGGTCACAGCAATCTCATGTAAATGAAAGTAGTTATGTTTAGTATTTTGTTGTATATCCTTTGCATGCAATGACTCCTTGAAGTCTGAGATTCATGGACATCACCAGTTGCTGGTTGTCGTCTCTGGTGATGCTCTGCCAGGCCTGTATTGCAGCCATCTTTAGCTAATGTTTGTTTTCGGGGCTAATCTCCTTCAGTTTTCTCTTCAGCATATAAAAGGCATGCTCAATTGGGTTCAGATCAGGTGATTGACTTGGCCACTCAAGAATTGACCATTTTCTAGCTTTGAAAAACTCCTTTGTTGCTTTAGCAGTATGTTTGGGATCATTGTCTTGCTGTAGAATAAACTGCCGGCCAATGTGTTTTGAGGCATTTTTTTGAACTTGAGCAGATGGGATGTGTCTACACATTTCAGAATTAATTATGCTAATACCATCAGTAGTTGTATCATCAATGAAGATAAGTGAGCCAGTACCTTCAGTAGCCGTACATGCCCAGGCCATAACACCCCCACCACCGTGTTTCACAGATGAGATGGTATGCTTTAGATCTTGGGCATTTCCTTCTCTCCTCCATCATTTGCTCTTGCCATCACTCTTATATGTTAATCTTCATCTCATCTGTCCACTAGACCTTTTTCCAGAACTGTGGTTGATCTTTTAAGTACTTCTTGGCAAACTGTAACCTGGTCAACCTATTTTTGCGGCTAACCTGTGGTTTGCATCTTGCAGTGTAGCCTCTGTATTTCTGTTCATGAAGTCTTTTGCGGACAGTGGTCATTGATAAATCCACACCTGACTCCTGAAGAGTTTTTCTGATCTGTCGGACAGGTGTTTGGGGAGTTATCTTTATTATAGAGAAAATTCTTCTGTCATCAGCTGTGGAGGTCTTCCTTGGCCTGCCAGGTCCTTTGCGATTAGTAAGCTCACCAGTGCTCTCTTTCTTCTTAATCATGTTCCAAACAGTTGATTTTGTTAAGCCTAAGGTTTGGCTGCTGTCTCTAACAGTTTTATTCTTGTTTCTCAGTCTCATAATGGCTTTCATGACTTTCATTGGCACAACTTTGGTCCTCATGTTGATAAACATCAATACAAGTATCAAGGAGTGATGGAAAGACTGGAGGAAAACTAGGTGCTGAGAGCTCTTTTATACCTGCATTAAGGAGGCAATTAAACACACCTGAGCAATTACAAACACCTGTGAAGCCATGTGTCCCAAACATTATGGTGTCCTGAAATGGGGGACTATGTATAAAGACAGCTGTAATTTCTACATGGTAAAACCAACATAAAAATACCCTTTAATAAAATCAGACAATGTGCACTTTGACCACATGTGATTTTTTTCTATTACAAATCTCAAATTCTGGAGTACTGAGACAAATAAATAAATGATGGGTCGTATGGACATTATGGAGGGCACTGTATGTGTAAAGGTTTTAAGTTTTGGGGAAATGCATGGTGTAAATATGTTATCTTAACCGTCATTATATGTTAATAAGTTCAGTGTTATGAATTCATGTAGCTGAAAGAAAGATCATTGGATAAAACAAAGTATGTTGGTCTGTTCACTTGAAACATTAGGAAATGTTCCTGATACTATTGACCATCATTCTATGTAAATTTTTCTTTTGAAGAATACATTTATCCATGCTACCCGGCAATAATGAATACTTTGCCGGGTTTGCTGAAATGACCAGTCACAAGATCGAATATACACTTGGAATTATTAAATAGTATATATTGCAAACCATGGTTAATGGAAAGTTTTGCTTTGCAGAAATTGTAATTTTTTTTTGCCTACTTCCATTTTAAATGTATGCAAGACATAATGTGGATTTCACAACCAAGGAAACCACAACAGAAGTATTAACCATATTGCCTTGTGATGTCAGAGGCCATTTTGGGCCATCAAGGCTATGCTGACTGACAGTAAACCCATTCTCTACTAATTTTCCAAGTTTCAGATTTCTGCACACTCTTGACAACTGCTTAAAGATTCACCTACACTGAAGGGGCAATTTGCAGTGGCCAATTAATCTACCAATCCGCAAAGCTTTGAGGTGTGATAACACCTGGAAGAAACCCACTGTTACATGGTTACAGGGAAAATGTTAAAAATTCACACAGACAGCACCTGAGGTCAAGATTGAACTCGGGTCTCTGGATCCATGAGGCAGCACCTCTATGACCTACACCAGTGTTCTGTACTGCAGAGTCTTTGGTATACATATTGTAGGATAATTTCTCCTCCCTAACTACTTCTACAAAGATATGTAGGATCTTTCTGAAAAAATCTTCATGACACATGGGAAATAAACATAGAACAAAAAGTGCTAAGTCAAGGTGTGAGATAATTGGGCCACTGATGTTTGATCAAAGCAGTGGGTTAAAGGAAGATTTGACAAAAGTAGTTTAGTTCACACAAGGAATTCTGGAATGATACTGATAGAGATGAAGGTGCACAAATTCCAGGGCAAAACTGGTGGAGAAAGGTGACAGATGTGAAATTGAACTGACTTTCTGAGTCTGTCTCAGTTTCTTTCCTGAATTATGCTTTGATTCAAAATTGTGTTTTCACTGTAAACTAGATTTTAATATTTCAGTTCAATCCATTTTATTTTCTAAGTTCGCCTTCTTTTAATCTAAAATTGGTTAACTTCTAAATTGTATTTCTATTAGTAACTTCTAAGTGTACTGCTTAGATTTTTTTAAATGCTCAACCTCCATCCAAAAATTACCAAATAAAAAATGTAGTTTTCACATACTACGGATATTCTATGGCATGGCAGTGTGAACCCATACCAAAGCCAAGTTACACCAGAAGCATTGGATTAGCTCTGGAGACTCAGTTTATCTCATGAAAATATTTTGCTTTTGACAATGATACAATGCTTTCTGGAACGCATGGAGTGCTTTCTTTAGTCTCCCTTTTTGCAAATTTGAGAATTTGGATTTTTATAATGGTGACTTGAATATATTGCTGTGTTCTTCTTGAATACATTGAAATCATTTGGCATTGAATTGGTTCTTTTTAAATGCATATGTTTATAGGGACAAGAGTCCACTTATCTCCATCAATCTCTACTTATGCCAGATATTAACATTAGGTGGTTTAGAACTAGGCCTAAAAACAGAACATGGGAGAAATATTTTATAGCTCCGGCAATATTTATGAAGAGAGGAAAATAGAATTAATATTTCAGCACAATGCATTTTCAGTCTGAAATAAAAACTGGTGTATCTACAATACTTTACAGTGGAGCCAAATAAGATGTGTTTATTGCATTGAAATAATTTAGGGCATTGATTTCAGCAGCTATGCAGTACCAAGGAGACACAAGACTGCAGATACTGGAATCCTGACTTTAAAAAAACAATCTTATGGAGGAACTGGTGGGTCAGGCTGCATCTGTGAAGGGAAATGGACAGATGACGTTTCCAGTTAGGACCGTTCTTCAGACTCTCCTGCTGGAAGTACAAGCCCAGCATAGCATCGACTACATTTACTTAGTTTTTCATTGAAATTATGAATGTACAGAAACAGGGATAGAAAACAGGAATACAGAATAATAGAAAACAGGAATACTGTCAAATGATGTTGATTAACCTTGATTGTTGGTGCAGGTGTTGACGGCTTTGACCTTTGCTATCTTTATTGAAGGTTTCTCAGTTCACAAACACAAATGATGGGAAATAAAAAGGTAATTGAAGAGATTCTGGGTGGCTTGGGCAGCACCTGGAGAAAGGCAAACAGAATTATCATTTTGGTAGTGGAAAAGTGAGAAAATAAGAATGTTTTACACTGCAGGTGTTGGTGGAAAGAATGAAGGGAAAGTCTTTGATAGTGTAGAAACCATGACAAACCCGATGACTCAGATTCTGCTGGTGCTTTCTGAGAGTATAACAAATACTTGTTAATCACATTTGATTTGTTTGGAGGAGGTTTGGATGAAGGAGCAGATTTAGGCCAGAAGAGAGGGAAGATAAAGGAAGAAATGTAGTGAAGAAGAAGCAGAAAACAGCAGTTGCTGGAAATGTTTAATTGAATGTTTTTGCTCTCCACTCAGTCTGTAGGAACCTGATATGTTGTCTCTCTCCATTCACTTCCAAGATGCTGCCCAACACGCTAAGTTCATCCAGCACTTGTTTTTTTCCTCAAGAATGGAATGGAGTTCTTAAAAAATGCAGGGTGCAGGAAGGTGGCTAAATATGGCTATGGAGGTCTGTGAGCTTGAAATGAATATTTGTTGGTAACCTATCGACTGAGACACAAGGTGTGAGATTGGCTCTTTAAGCCTATCCATTGAAACCCTTCTCCATATTTTTTTACAGCTGCAGCTTTGTTACAGAACGGAAAATAAAAGAAATGATTGCTAAATGATTTTCTATTGTAATAAGTTATTTTGTTCCCAATGTATTTTGGGAGGAAACCATTTCCATAGCAATGAAGATGGATATCTGTCAAATATTATCTTTTTTTTAGCACTTAAGTGTATAAAAATCAAATAAACAATGTTAGTGGGCAACCAACAGGTCACTGTCAGTCTGCTTCATAATGGCTGGAATCAAGTTTTGTTTGGAAACAGTTGCTTTTCCAAACCAAACAGAAACATGAGATTGCATCTGCAGTTGCATTTGTTCAGGAAATATCTATGACAATATATTGAGCATATTAAAAGTCACTGAAATAAAATGAGCAGTGCATTTTTAATGTAAACTAAATGAATTGTTTGAACCGAATGAAAAGTTAATTATAAGAGAATTAGAATAAAAGCAGATGTTGAAAACGCAGAACAAGCTGATGTTGCCTAAAAATAGAAAAGATAGAGTCTAAAGAAGGGTCCTGACCAGAAACGTTGTCTGACCATTCCCTCCACAGATGATGCCTGACCCTCTGCATTCCTCCATGTTTTGCTCAAGCTTCCAGCATCTGCAGTTCCTTGTGTTTCCAAAGATAGATTTGAGTTATTTTCAAGATATATTAAGTTTTGAAGAAATAATACAAATAACTCGTATTTCAGGAAACTAAAATACAGCGTTGAAGTATTGATCAAGTCACAATGTGTCAACATGATGTCAGAATTGGAAGACATTGAAGATAAGTAGTAGGAAGCAGGATATAGTGGCCGTGGAATCAAAGGAACAAACAAGCAATGTCAAAGTTACTGTTTGCACAGCCAGATTGGTGTTTCAAGTCTGAACAGTTTATTTTTCTCCCCCTTTTTATAGAACTGATAGAATTGAGCGGAAACCAAAAGGTGAAGTTCTGCAATGAAAGCAGAAACCGTTGGAAAATCGCTCGTCTATTTAATGAACAAGCATTTTCAGGAGCTTCTAAAAATAAGTAAAAATAAAATACAGATGCTGGAAATCCGAAACAAAAGCAAAAAATGTGAGAAATGCTCAGCAGGTTAAGCCATATCTGTGGCAAGCAAAATGGACTTGCTGAGTGTTTCCAGAAGCAGGTTTTCAATATAAATTCCCATTTATCCAAACATTGGAGGCAGAATTGTTGAAAAAGAAATAAATAGAATAATAGCGTCTTTATTAATAATGGAATGCATATATTTTGTCAGGTTGAATTAACTAGTGTCTAGAATGTGTTGCATTTTTGTTGAAAAAAGTTTGACAAAATGTCTTGGAAGTGGGGGGTGGGTGGTTCATGAGCTTTCCTTTGGAACATTTGAATCTCAGCATTGGATGCAGGACGGATTTTATCAAATTTATTTTATGATTTCCTCATTAAAATAAAGGTAAAAAACATGATGCAATTATGCCTTTCGCATTAGCTCCCAACAATATTTAGATTTGTGCAGAATGAACAGTGAGAACATTTAATACTTTTTAAAAAAGTTCAAATTTGGAGGTTAATTAATTACCTTGAGCTAGGATCAAGATAATCCATTTCTAATTTTAATCCTTGTTGCCTGCTATGGAATCTTTGCCTTGAATGTATACATTTTCTCTCTGTTGAATGTTAATCTTGAGAAGATGGGAAGTGAATTGCAAATAGGAACAAGAATATGTAATTCGAGTGGCTCTGCTATTTAGCTTGATGCTAATTGATTTACTGGTCAAATCCCACCGTTCTGAAACAGTGGGAGGGGGATCATTATTCTTCAAATTTAATGGTACAGTTTTTAAATTATTGGCTTTGGAAGATTATTCTATAATATCTATAATTTGTGCAATTTCCCCATCTTTATATGCTTTGGAATGGAAGTCTTCTTATCTAAGTCTTCTTACTTATTTCAGGCTCCATGGGTATAGTTTTAAAAGTATTCATCTAAGTATTCAAACAGCAATAGGAAGAAATTGCAGTAAAATAAGTACTGTTATGTTTTGTAAAGGAAGTGACTTTAAAGTTATAAATTAAAGTCATCCCTAAAGTTTGTCTGCCCAGATCTTCCCAGCAAGTTATGTTGTAGGGAAAGAAAATAATAGTTGTCCACTGATTCCTTGGGTATT
Source organism: Raja brachyura (assembly GCA_963514005.1). The sequence continues at coordinate 25,572,739 of OY740786.1, read as the reverse complement.
GTCTGTCTTTTTATAAAACTAGTCCAGCTGTTACTGCGGCAGTAAAGATACCATTCCTCACGACCTCCTCGTGATACCGTATTTATTGCCAGCATTATGATCAGGATTATTAGTGTTCTGTAACAAAAGATTAAGAGAAAATAAACTATTTCTTTCCAAAGAGATGTAATTCCCAGTGATTCCAGTGAAAATGTTTTTTTTCCATTTGAGATAAAGCTCCAAACCTCAAGCTATTTGAACAGTAATGAGAGAGAATTGTATTACTTGGTTCAAATGTTATGACCTGTCTTAGGTTCTAAGCAAAGTGAAAAGTATAAATGCATTAGTATCTGCTGTTCAAATATTTAAGTGAGGAAATGGCATTCATAGAACATAGGATTGCTACTGCTGCACCAATAGGGATTACATAGGTGGAATTATTCTCTGCTGTAAATGTAAAAATTACCTAGGTATCAGGGGGAAAAGCTAATTATGTTCGTAAACAGCTGAATCTTCCATCTGGCACACAATAGCATTTACAGTGTGTAATGGGCTAGTCCCACTCAGGCGATTTTTCCAGTTGCTGAAAAACCGGCAACTGGAACGGTGACTGTCAGAGTGGAACACATACACACATTGCTTCCTTCACCAGCCCATTATGCAGGTGAGGGACAGAGCAAGCAGGGGGAGAGCTGTCTGAGTGAAATTCACACTGTGCAAAGCCAATTTAATACAGACACACATCACGATGAACAGGAAGGTTGGCGCTGTAATTAAGACTGTGAAAGCGCAGTGTACGGGAAGGGTCATTTAAATCCTTTAAAGGAGGGGGAAGAAGGAGGAGACGGGATGGGGAGAAGGAGTGGACAACTTTTAAGAAGCCAGAGATACACGGCTGTGAAGCTCGGTGGACATTTACATTACCGGTCGGTTATCCTTGGGAAAACTACTCTTTACGTTTTTTTTTCCCCAGTGAGCCAATGACATTCACCCGTCAGAACCGGCAACAACCTATGAGAACCTGCGATAACCTACGACCTCCTGGCGACCCACTACCACTGCACCGACTGCACGCGAATTCTCGCTACTCTCCATGGCGGCTTCATTCTGGTCACCACTGATTTTTCAACATGTTGAAAAATTAGCGGCGACCAGAATGAAGCCGTGACTAGTTCCGAGAATGTGGGACCCACTCACAACCATGAAGGTGAATCCCCAGCAACCACCCGCGAACATGTGGTAACCGCATAGTCTCCTGTAGTCGCCTAAAAAGTCACCTAAGTGGGACAGGCCCACAAGTTACCCCATTGGAACAAAGTCAAAAGTAACAAAATGCAGCAGGCTATGAATTTTAAGAAACTTCTTGGTCCAGCAATATAAACGCAGATTTTTTCGAATTCGCACTGTAGATTAATCAAGTGCTGATCACTGTTTTAAAAAATCTTGAAAGAAACTTTCAAATAAAAGTTTGACCTGTTTCTAGATGAGATTTAATTAGTTTAAAATGCTGTTTTAATCATGTGAGAAGAACAATTTCAATACTCATAGAGACACAAATCTGCACTTTAATGATTATTTACTGTTATGAGTATGGTAATCAACTCCAATTAAAATTGTTGTTAATATTTAACCAGTGGCTGATACTGAAGCATTGTAGTAAGACTCAAGGTAAGTAGTGTTGTGTGTGTGTCTTAACAAATACCTGTGATCATGCTGTAGAACCTCTGAAATACATAATGTGTAATCAAGTATTGAATTGTGCTTTCTTTTACTGTGCATATATTAGTCAAATCATTTGGAAGGTAAAACATGTATAGATAGACAAACTGGTTTTGGAGTTGAGCGGAAAGGTGGGAGTTTGAGCATTTCTTCTATGGTTGAAGTGTGTAGCATAGATCTTCCAAGATCATATATTTTGCAAACCAAATGGCGAATTACTTATACAATAGACAATAGGTGCAGGAGTCATCGGGCCATCACCGCCATTCAATATAATCATGGCTGATCATCCACAATCAGTACCCCGTTCCTGCCTTCTCGCCATATCCCCTGACACCGCTATCTTTAAGAGCTCTATCTAACTCTCTTGAAAGCACCCAGAGAATTGGCCTCCACTGCCTTCTGAGGCAGAGATTTCCACAGATTCACAACTCTTTGGGTGAAAACGTTTTTCCTCGTCTCAGTTCTAAATGGCATACCCCTAATTCTTAAACTGTGGCCCCTGGTTCTGGACTCCCCCAACATCGGGAACATGATTCCTGCCTCTAGCGTATCCAATCCCTTAATAATCTTATATGTTTCAATAAAACCCCCTATCATCCTAAATTCCAGACTATACTTAGAAACATAGAAAATAGGTGCAGGAGTAGGCCATTCGGCCCTTCGAGCCTGCACCGCCATTCAATGTGATCATGGCTGATCATCCAACTCAGTATCCCGTACCTGCCTTCTCTCCATACCCTCCATACAAGCCCAGCCGCTCCATTCTATCAACATATGACAATCTCGCCATCCTCGGAATTAACCTGGTGAACCAACGCTGCACTCCCTCAATAGCAAGAATGTTCTTCCTCAAATTAGGGGACCAAAACTGCACACAATACTCCAGGTGTGGTCTCACTAGGGTCCTGTACAATTGCAGACGGACCTCTTTGCTCCTATACTCAACTCCTCTTGTTATGAAGGCCAACATGTCATTTGCTTTTTTCACTGTCTGCTGTACCTGCATACTTACTTTCAATGACTGATGAACAAGAACCCCCAGATCTTGTTGTACTTTCCCTTTTCCCAACTTGACACCATTCAGATAATAATCTGCCTTCTTGTTTTTGCCACCAAAGTGTATAACCTCACATTTATCCATATTAAACTGCATCTGCCATGCATCTGCCCACTCACCCAACCTGTCCATGTCACCCTGCGTCCTCCTCACACTTCACACTACCACCCAACTTTGTGTCATATGCAAATTTGCTAATGTTGCTTTTAATCCCTTCATCTAAATCATTAATATATATTGTAAATATCTGCAGTCCCAGCACCGAGCCTTGCGGTACCCCACTAGTCACTGCCTGCCATTCTGAAAGGGACCCATTAATCCTTTGTTTCCTGTCTGCTCTTTGTTTCCTGTCTGCCAACCAATTTTCTATGGATTAGTTTTGCCCACTAATCTCCTATGTGGGACCTTATTAAAAAGCTTTCTGAAAGTCCAGGTACACTACATCCACTGGCTCTCCCTTGTCCATTTTCCTAGTTACATCCTCAAAATATTCCAGAAGATTAGTCAAGCATGATTTCCCCTTCGTAAATCCATGCTGACTCGGTCCTGTTACCTCAATCCAAATGTGCCGCAATTTCATCTTTTATAATTGACTCCAGCATCTTCCCCACCACCAGGCTAACTGGTCTATAATTCCTTGTTTTCTCTCTCCCACCTTTCTTAAAATGTGGGATAATATTAGCTACCCTCCAATCCACAGGAACTGATCCTGAATCTATAGAACATTGGAAATTGATCACCAATGAGTCCACAATTTCTGGAACCACTTCCTTAAGTACCCTTGGATGCAGACCATCAGGCCCTGGGGATTTATCAGCCTTCTGTCCCATCAGTCTACCCAACACCATTTCCTGCCTAATGTGAATTTCCTTCAGTTCCCCCATCACCCTAGATCCTCTGGCCACTAGGCTTCTACTATATTGGGACAAGGCACACATATTCTGGAAGGTTGATTAGAAGAAAATAGGTAGTTAGTAATTGCCCAGTGTAAATTCTCTGAAACGGATTTCATATTTTTATAAATTAGTTTGGAAGTCCTGTGGAAATACATTTTTGATGAGTAAGGAGACTTGGAGTGAACCAATAAATTTGTAGACTAGCCTCCCTCTTATCTGCAAATTGTATGATATTTCCATTCTTTATCATCTAAATCACTTCTTGTTTCACTATTTACATCAATTTGAGCCTATTAATCAAGAGAAAGATATTGTGCTTTTAGCTTGTTTTTAATTAGATTATTTCTTTTAATACAATAAGTATACATTGTTTTCCTATTTTGTCTTTACTGTAATATTTTAGGTATATTATTTCTAAATATTTAACTACCACTTAATGGTTAGTACTGAATATGCTTAAGAAATTCATTGTAGTCTCAATTTGCATTTTTGCTGTGAATTGTACTTGTTGCATCTGATATAAATTAATATATAAATTCTGTGTTGTTATTCCGATCAGTGACATTTAAGGTATTTTTCACTAAATTGAAATTTTGATCCAATATCCTTGATTCTTTCACTTCCCACTTCAGAGTTTGTTTCATAATAAGTCAGGTTTCCTACTTTGTAGTTGATGTCTGATTCAACCCCAAAAAAGAGATTTAACATGGTTTAGTGCTGCTTCTTCTTGCATATGGCGTGCACCGCCTAAAGTTGTTGGACAACTTGTTCTATTTGATCATATTTGATTGTGCAAACCGGGTTGATTGCATTCGTCGAAACAGGGCGGACCACGTGTAGGTTGCAATCTTCCACCCCGGTTTAGTGCTAATGTCATAATTGTTAAATGTGAGCATGTCAAATTGTAAGTGTCCTTAGCTGCCATGCACCCTATCTCTCCCCACCAGCATGCTTGTGTGTACCTGCCATGCGGAGATGATGGAGTTGATTGAATTAGCTAATTTCATTGAACAGCTTAAAAACTAGCTTGCGTAACTGTTCCTGTGTTCCTCAGGACCTAATGTTTATCCCTGAGAAAGGAATTTTGTGTTTTGATTAGTCTACACACTCATGCCCATCCATTCCACACAACAACCTATTGAAATATGATATACCATGATGTTATACTACTTATTTTTGAAATCCAGTACTAAAAATGTACAGGCATTTCACGCGTATTACCCAAAAATCTGTTGCAGTGATCATAATCTCTTTGCGTTAAATTTGATGCATAAACCAAAATTTTTAATCCTGTGGCTCAATAAAAGCATAACAAGTTTTGTTTGTAAGACCTGTGGTTTTAACAAGCCACCGAAGTTGTGGATGAATAATGCTTGCATTTCTGGAGCCACATGCCATTGAAATATGTGCTAGTTCTCTTGTAATTAGACAATGTTCTGTTGTTCTGTCATGATTGTGACAATGATTATGTTCTGTCAGGAAATTGGATTATTAATCAATACATTATACTTTTGAAATCTTGTTTTTGAATTGTGTTTTTGACTGGTTAATTGTCTAGAAATGATAGTTTAATTCTGTTATGCTTCATTGTCGCCACTCTCGGTGAGTCATGTGACTGTCCCGACAGTTGTATAGAGGTCATCTTCAATTGTTTCAGAGAATGATTCAGCTAACCAGTCAGAACATATAGAGTTTTAAAACTAGATTGTAAATTAACTGTATAATTTTCAAATCAGCCACATGATAGAGGTTAGAAAGAGTAATTCAATATTGTGATATTATAATGTCCTGATAAGTGCAACATTTAGATGTGTTCATTCTTAGTTAGCATTCATAGGGTTAAACCATGAAGGAAGTAGGATATAGCTGCTGCCTATTTGACAGAATTTGTGTTGTTTACTTTCCCCACCCCCATTCCGTCATTACCTTCTGTGGTTCCCTTCTGCTCAGCATCTGTAGATGTAAGTGTTCGCAGATGTTAGTGAAATATTGACTGAATTACTGTATGTCCATTTTCTTCCAGATAAGGGTACTGAATGTTGCGACTGCATTTGTGCCTTTTTGGGAATAGCACCACTCCTGAACGAACAGGAAGAATCAAGTTAATAGAGGCAGTGCATATTCAGTAAAGCACTGCAGTCTGTAGAGATGAATTCCCAATCAATTTGAAAGCAGGCCTACACAGTACCTCTATATAGCATTAGGCCTGGTCGTATTGGGTTGAAACATTTTCAGTATTGAGAGCGTAATGTCATCTGGCACACTCAGCCATTTGAAATACATCAGACTATTGGACTGCTGCCCAGAATATTGCTGCAATACATGTTACGATTGGCTGTTCCCTCGATCAAGCATAGTTTCACGAGGGAAGCCAACTCCTTTTTTTAATCTGCAATAGCATGGCTGACTGCAGTATGCTGCCTTGTTAGTACTGCTTCCGTTCTCTTCTCGAGTACATGGAAAATGAAACGATGGCTGTATGTTATAGTGTATGCTGGTTTAAACAGTGAAAGTTACTTTACAGAGATTGATTTTTGTTTTATTTTTGTTTTCCTCAACAGGTATGTCATGAAAAGTGCCTTTGCTGAAGTCTGTGTTACTTGGAACTGCTTGTAGGTCGGTCTGCTCTCGTGAGCCTTGCTTGCTGCCAATTAGACAAATGTCTGGCCTAACGTGCAACTGAAAACCGAAATCTGCTGCATCTGTGGCTGCTGTTTTATCTTTAACTGGACATTACATCAAAAATCTGGAACAACAATCTACTGAGGGAAGAACTAACCAACATATGGAGAGCTTACGCTGAATACAGTAAAATCAATAACAAAGTGAATCAAGCACGATTCATATTCACTCAACTGATGTGATTGCGTCAAAACAACTTTTAATTAAAAGCAATAAAGTGAATGTGTCAGCAGAAATAAATTTTCAACTATCATATCGACAAAAAGAAAAAAGGGTTAAATCTCCACAAACGGAAGGCCCCAAATCAACCAGTGACCGATCGACTACTTGCTGACTTGACTGTTTTGATGTTGACTAATTCATGGCAAACCAATTTTCGAGCAGCGTTTTATGAAGTGATTTTTTTGTTCATGAACATTCAGAAGTATTTTATATATTGAAAAAAATATCTTTTTGTTTTTAATTCTTTTGGCTGCATTTCCCTCAGAATCCTGATATTAAGCTGTTCTAAAACACGCCAAAAACACTTCGATTTATTATGGCTGTAAACGTTACTCCAGTACGTGATACAAAATGGCTGACATTAGAAGTGTGCAGACAGTTTCAGAGAGGGACATGTTCACGTTCAGACCAGGAATGCAAGTTTGCACATCCACCAAAAAGCTGTCAAGTTGAAAACGGACGAGTTATTGCATGCTTTGATTCTCTCAAGGTAAGACATTTTAACTTCAAGCTTTTCACTGTTGCAGCTTCCAGTTTTTTGACACATGGTCCATTGATCTGATTTGGGACTCGGGACTTTAACTGTATCTTTTTCGTGTGAACATATATTAGAATTTGACAAGCTTAACTGTGTATAGAACATTGGCATTTTTCAGTGGACTGCTTTAATTATCTTTGAAGGACAGAATAAGAATGTATCTTTTCTTCAAACATGCCTTGTAGCTTCTGAAAATAGTTTTTAACTACTCTAGGATATTACAGTATCCGATGAAAAATACTTATTTTCATAGACCTGAAAATTTTACGCGCCCTGAAAAGCTACATACATGCCTCTTTACCAATTACCTTTCCTCACAATGCTTTTAATCTTTTGACTATTTCCTTAACATTAGAGTATTCAAATTATGCCTAAATTCCCACTCTGCTCATTTCTGCACCCAGAAACCTAGCTCACTCACTGCAAAAAAAAAAATTCCTTTGACATCCTGCACTCCTCCTTGAAAACCTCTCAAGTTATCTCTGAACAGTACTTTCTTACCACTTTGATTCTCTTTTTCTGTTCTTCTCCACTTAAAAATTTAATAATGGGAAAAGCTCACTCAGAAATTCTGTTAACTCCTAATGCTTTCCCCGCACCATAACACCTCTGTTGTTATAGGATTAATGAGTGATTTTCTGACCTCTAACTTTGACACCTTTTATTTAAACAATCACATTTCTATTTTTATTTGCACCCATAGTGTACCTATCACTCCTCAATCAGAACTATGTAATTGTAAATAATGCTGAACTGATTGTCATCATTCTCTAGATTTGGCATTCCTGTATTTGCCAAAACTCAGACTTCACTATCACAGTTACTACTCAAACATCTACCCTTGGATGACTAAGGCACCTTTATTCCACAACTGATCACTTTCTCAAACAAGATCTACTCTTCCTCTCTCTTATTTATATGTTTTTGTGGACATCTTCCGCAACCATAAAGTCCAGTTGAAACAAATATGCTCCAGTACCGCTGCATCTGTTCCCATAATAATTTAACCATTTTGGTGCTATCTTATATCGGGTCATGAATATAGAAGTTAGTTCTGATGAACACCTACTCTACTGGTGGTAAAAGGTTTACTTACATAGGCCATTTTCTTTTGGAACTCCCTAACTCCTGTAATTTGGCCTGCCATACCTTTATTTTTAAAAGGATTCACCTTGAAATCTATTTTCCTATACAAGCCAACAATTAAACTAACTCATAAACTTTCCTCGGTATTCTATCATCTTTCTGTTAGTCTGTAATATGTCATGGGATGGGCTGATTGGCACGTTTGCATGGAATTTTCAGCCTGTAACCCTCATCACTGGGCAAATATCAGATTGGTCTTCCTGAGATTGAACCCACAGAAAGCAATTGGGCCAGATGGAGTCCCCAGTCGCATCCTCAGAACCTAATGGCAGCTGGCAGAAGTATTCACAGACATCTTTAAACTCTCAAACCTCCATTCTGAGTCCCCACCTACTTTATGAATATCTCGGTACCGAAGAAAAGCAAGATAGCATACCTTAATGACTACTGTCCAGTAGCTCTTTTATCTATCATCATGAAATGTTTTGAGAGGTTGGTCATGGCACGTTATGAGGTTACTGAACGATCTTCCCATAAGATTGGGTGTAGGCCCGATCTTCCAATCTACTGCCTTGCAGATGTTAGACATTTTCTTTGTAACTCTGATGCTACAATGTTATTTTTCTCTTTGCACTACCTGTTGTACTTGTGCATGGCTTGATTGTACTCATTTATAGTATGATTTGACTGGATAGCACACAAACAACAGCTTTTCACTGCATCTCAGTATACATGACTATAACAAACCAATACCAATAAAGTAAAAAGGTGAGAATTTAATGAACCAAGGCAGACTCATTGTGCTGGTTAGTCAAAACAGTTTTGATAATATCAGTGAGGTATAAAGATATAGGTAGAAAGTATATTGAAGTCGGGCCATGCCAGATTACGTTGCAAAACAGTAGAAGAACCTCATTTATTTTTGCTTTGCAAAAATTAAGGATTTACAAATTAAGGATTGCTCCAACGTCAATGTGCTCTTAATGATTTTTGCTTGTAGCTTACGGCTTGTGTAATGATGAATATGAAGGGTAACAATGGGGGAAAGCACAGTTTTTAGTTCATGACTTTTGTTGATATTTTTAAAATACTTATGTCAAATCCGCCCTGTCTCTATATTCATTTTCAGTCCTTCCAACTTTCCATGATAACTGCATTTGTTGTTATTTTGGCCTGCTGAGCATCCCTCTATGTTTCTATCCCCTGATTATTGATACATTATTGTTGGAGACTGTGCCTTCATTGTCAAGGTCCTAAACTCTGGAATTCACTACTTAATCGTCTTTCTCTTTCATCTTTTAAGATGTTCCTTAAAACATGTTCTTTGTCTAACCCTTTCGATCAAATATTAGAATATCAGCTTGGTGATAAGTTGCAGGATGTTTCATCTGCAAAGTGCCTTAGTACATTTTGCGAAGTCAGAGGCAGTAATACATGTGTCAAAATAAATTTGACGCCTGAATTAGCAGTTTGTTAAACATCAATTTTCTTTTTAGTTCATATGTACCCCTCGGTTATAATATAAAGTGAACTCAACTTCACTGTATTCAAAAGTGGGTTTTCCCCAGGTGCTCCCACTTCCTCACACATTCCAAAGACAGCAGATTTCTAGGTTAATTGGCTTCTGTAAATTATCCCTCGCGTGTAGGACAGAACTAGTGTACGGATCGCTGGTCGGTGCAGACTCGGTAGGCTGATGTGCCTGTTTCCATGCTGTATCTTTAAACTAGACTAAAAGTCTAATAATATAAGTTCTACAATACTACTACTATTAATACATGAATGGACATCTGAGAAAAGTAATCTGTGAACTATATTTGACTTTGCCCATAAGCTTGCTGCTCACAGAAAGGTTGGTGTGGGAATGGAAAAGAAAATTAAAATGGCTGGCATCTTGGAGATTCAGATGTCCTTAGCAGTCAGAGCACAGGTGCTTGTCAAAGTGGTTGTCTCGTCTGCGTTTGGCCTCACCAATGTAGAGGAGGTTACAGGAATGCAATGGACAAGATTGGAGGAGGTGCAGATGAATATCTGACTGTTTACCAAAGATCCTATAGCAGATCGCTATAGGATCTTTGCTGTTTACTACTCGACATATAAAAGCAGACTTCAGCTGTATACGTTATCTCTTTACAAAGATAAAAAGCCTGTTCCCCCCCCCCCCCCCCCCCCCCCCCCCCGTCCTGTCTTTTTTGGTAATGAGCTATCCAGATGTCCTACCCACCATTTTTTCCCAATCCTTTACAGAAAACCACTAACCAGTTATTCGTAACAGAACTTTCTAGGTAAATTCACTACATTCTTCTTCTTGCGTACGGCGTGCACAGCCTAAAGTTGTAAGACAACTTGTTCTGTTTGATCTTCTGTTTGTGGACGCCAGGTTGGTTGCATTTGTTGAAACAGGGTGGACCACGTGAAGGTTGCAATCTCCCACCCCATCCGGTACATGACATCGAACTAATTGTATGTGAAATGCTTTGGGATAGTTTTGAGATGTGTTACGGCACTTGTGAGTACAAGTTTCTGCTTGTTTCTTTTGCTCTGATTTTGTGACTCACCTTTTGAAACATAAAGCACAGCTTTATAAGATTTTATAAAGGAACGCGATATAGAAAATCATTTGATTTTTACTTGATTATGTGCTCAAATAGTGCAAATAGTAATGTTTGATTGTTCCACTCTGCTTCAGTCGAACTGAACTTCAGAAGCAGAGTGCAATCTGCAGTCACTTTGGTGCATGTATTGTGCATAACACAGATAATTAATTTCTACCTCTTGTGTCCTAAACTGGATACATTACCAAAGAAAAGTTTGATGGATAAGCAACTCGGTGATAAGTTGTAGGATATGTTAATAGTGTAGAATAGGGTACTTTTAAAAAAAAAAGTCAGCAACCTCAGTTTCCAGCCAATGAGTTGCATTGGTTGAGAATAGTAAGATTAAACGAGAACTTACCAGTTTAAAGTTTGATCTTTATTTTATGAGGAGTTACGATGAGGGATTACGTGACGAACCCGTCAGCCGCACATGCGCGTGAACCTTCAAAGCAGCGGTGTGGAGTCACAGACAGGAACATTGACCTGAGAATAGTAAGATTGAAGAAACTAGAACTAGCAGCTGGTTTTATGAGGGGGGGGTTTGGGAGCGGAGGGCACGTAATCCCTCATCGTAACTCCTCATAAAATAAAGATCGAACTTCATACTGGTATGTTCTCGTTTAATCTTACTATTTTACTTCGGAGTCACGTGAGTGACTACGTGAAGATTTTAAAGCTCTGTGACTCCATGCCGTGGAACAGATCCATGTGTCACACACTGTATAGTTACCCAAGAAGAGTGGACAAACTGTAGAGACATGACATAATGAACAAATTGAATTTAATGTGTAGTTAACGATAACAAACCCAACAACAGTTCCCCTTCTACCCGAGGGGACATTAACGCGAACTTAAAAATGAGCAAACACGCTCGTTCCGGCTAAAGGCTCATTATAAAACGTTTGAAACGTGCGTGCTGAGAACCACCCTGCAGCCAACAAAATCTGGACTATCGGGACGTCAATGGCCCTCGCCGCCGACGTAGCTGCAGACCTGGTGGAATGAGATTTAAACATTTTAGTATTAATTCCAGTCTTTATTAAAACTTGCTCTAGCCTCCTGGAAATAGTCTGAGTTGAGACCTGCTTATGTGGTTTCCTGTGGCTAATCAATAATGCTAACTCAGACCCCCGAAGCCCCTTGGTGAGGGTAATGTACTGCCGGAGGTGAGCAACTACACACAAATAGGGATCCAAAGGATATGCCATGAACTGTAACTTCAATCCCAAGGTACCTCGTCTACTCTGTTTTATAGGCTCACACACAAAGAAGGTGAAACTACCAGCAGAGGTGAGCATCCTGTCTAAACGAAGCTGATGCAAGGACTGGACCCTCTGTGCTGAAATTAATGCCATCAGTATAGCCACCTTGTGCGTGAGTTGGAGTAGAGACAGGGAAGTTGGCGGAGACCATGACCGTAGTAAAGTTAACCACCCCGACATCCTAAATTTCTGAATATCTGGGCCTAGGAGGATTTGAATTGAAGACTCCCCTCATGAATCTAGACACTAGAGGGAGAGACCCCACTGATTGGTGTTCTGAAAGTGGCAGCAGGTATGACGACAGCGCACTTCTGGCACTATTGAGGGCACTGTAGCTTAATTTGTCATCATAGTACAATTTCGAGAGGATCTCCAGAACATTAGAAATCTGTACTGCCTCATAAGAAATGTCGGCCTGTGCACAGAACACTTCCCATTTCCTAATATATGAAGCATATTGTTTCTGAGTACTGCCTCTCCACGCCGCAGTTAGCACATCCACCATGCGATCAGCTAGTCCCAGTCCAAGGAACGGTCTTCCTAAAACCTGCAAATCAATAAATTGAGCCGATCGTGCAGAGGATGTACTTCACCAGACACCGGGTTTGTTAACAACGTCCTGCCTTTAGGAACCTTCCACACAGGTTCTACAACCCTGCTCAGAACCAAAGGATTCCAGGGCTGAGTCGGCCAGTCAGAGACTACCAGAATGCCGGAGGCAGAGTTCTGCTGAATTTTTTGCCGACAGCGACTGACAAGGCAAAATGGGGGAAATGCATAGAAAAACATTGCACCCCAATGTAGCGAAAACGCATCTATCCCTACTGCCCCTGGGTCTGGTTCCCATGCAACATACTTGGGTAATTGATGGTTTAGTCTTGGAGCGAACAAATCCATATCCGGTGTTCCATACCTAGAAATAATATCCTTAAACACTCTATGATACAACACCCATTCTGTGTTGTCATTGAATTTACGTGACCTGGTGTCCGCCACCGTGTTGAATCTACCTGGGAGGTAGATAGCTGAAACCCAAATATGTCGAACAATACACCATTTCCAAATGAGACATGCCAATTTATCACAGGATACTGACTTGATACCACCCATGTGATTTATGTATGCCACTGCTGTGGTGTTATCTATCTGTACTTGAACGTGCACATGGTGCATGTGTGCACAATAAGCTTTCAAACCATAAAGGGCTGCAAGCAACTCCAAATAGTTAACACCATGCAGCTGCAGAAAATATATCTCATGCATATTCCACCTGCCACCGCAGCTTGTAATGGTGTCAGTGACGCCCCACCCCAGAGAACTTGCATCAGCCTGTAAAACAATTGCAGGGCTTTCAATTTAAATATTGCCAGAACAATGGCCAATATTGGCTATCCACCATTGTAGCTCATCAATGGCTTCGGCCGGTAATTGCATCGTTCTGTCAAAGTGGCCTAAATTATGTTTGCGTGCCTGCACCTCTGCTCTTTGTTATTGCTGATAGTGCAAATGCCCATATTTGGCAGCTGGAAATGTAGCCACCAATTTCCCAATTAAGCTAGCTTCTTGTTGAATTGAAGGCAGCTGCTGAGTGATAAGATGATTGCAGGCTTCTATTAACTTCAATCTCTTGCCCTCAGGCAAAGTGACTAGCAGGTGATTTGGAATTAATAGTAAATCCCAAATAATCCATAACCCTGGATGGAGTCAACCTGGATTCTCCACGGTGAATTAGGAACCCAAACTGTTCAAACAAGAATTTGGTGGCTGAAACCGCCAACATAGATAATTCCATGGTTTTCCCTATAATGAGGATATTGTCCAAATAAGTCATTGCTATGTGTTTCTGCACTCTTAAAAGAGCCGGCACAGGTTTTAATATTTTAGTTAATAACCTGGGAGCTGAGGTTAACCCATTCGGCAACGCTTTAAACTGCCATAGATGCTCCATGCATTGAAATTTCAAGTATTTTCTGTGATCCTTGTGAACAGGTACAGAATAATAAGCATTGTTAAGATCAATGCATGCCGTATAACATCCCCTGGAAATTAGCTGTTTTGCCATTATTAAACTTTCTATTTTGAAATGTTTGTACTGCACAAAGGTATTAAGTTGGGTTAAGTCCAAAATAATGCGACACCCCCCATCCTTCTTATCCCTAGTGAAAATATTGGACACAAATTCATGAGGTTCATGACTTTTTTTTCAATCACTCTTTTAGCACATAACTTATCAATTTCAGCCTGAACTTCCAAATCATCCCGCTTTGAACGAGTAAAGGTATGGGAAGCCAGATAGTTAATGGGATGGGAAGCCAGATAGTTAATGTTGGCTGCGAGCTCTTCTTCCAGAGGCTCCCCAAACAGCGACGGCATAGCAAATTTAGTGACCATAGTTGGCACTTCCGCATCCCGCGCGTCTCGCACTGAGCGGTCCTCCACCCATGACTGGTGGTCTATGCTCCCGTCCTCCGACGGGGACACATAGTGCAGCCCTGTACCAGGCACTGCTGCGAGCCCCCGAGGCTCGCTGAGATATGCCTCCTGACCGGAGGGCACATCATGTTGGAGCATCTTCTCCAGAAGATGCTCCATGCGGGAAAGGCGTCCGACCCGCGGGGTAGCCGCAGTGCTGTCCATGGGCTCCGAGCCCGGGGTCGCTGGCTGTGGAGTCAGTGACCTCGACGGTGAAATGGACTGCCGCCCGCTGACCGCTCTGCCACGGTCTTCGGAAGCGGTTCCCCCTGCAGCCCGTCGAGACTTCACCTTTTCCGTGACTTCTTACTGTAAAACAGAAGAAGAAAAAACGCCCGCAGACTAAGTTCGAGACTTACCTGGAGGCCTTTTAAAACTACCGCTGGTGGAGCGACGCGCCACCAGCCAGTCAGAGCACCCAGCGTTAGACGTAATGACGTGCATGCGCGGCTGACGGTTTCTTCACGTGACTCCGAAGTAAAATTTGAATCTTGTCTTAAATTCAGTGACATATTTCACTATTATTATCCTTCTTTAAAAGAGCAGTTTTTATTATAATAGTGAATTCGTGTTTGTTTTGGAGAAGGAAATAAATTGTCTGAATAGATTCCAGAGACCTTTTGCATCTTCTGGTCAGCGATAATTAGGCTTATCACACTGACGTCTTTGTGAATTCTTGAGTTTGTAAATTAGCTGCTAGGTTTCCTACAACCAATCATAGCTCACTAAAAATAGTTCCTTGGCTGTAAGTTACTTCAGAGCATTCTAAAGTTGCAAAAGGGACTACATAAATATATATCTTTTTCTCTCTGTCACTTATTTCAGATACAAAACCTACGCACCCCTATCTCCCCCCCTCCCCTCCCCTCCTCGCAATGAAAACTGCCATGACACGTTGCTATTTAGACCATTTCTGAAATTGGAGCAGCTTTTGTGTAAAACATTTCAGGAGTTTTCTATTTCTGTTTAAGTTCGCTCACTTTTCTAAGTGGTCTGTCGTACAAAGACATGTCAGCAGGTTGTTTTCACCCATTGTTTACTGAAAAGTGATTCAAATAAAACATTTGTTGGCATGCTTTCTTGAGATGATGCTTTTTATTAATCATTTTAACGAAAGTTCAGTGACTGATTTACTGTCTTGTTTTTGGAAGAGCTAGAAATGTGTCCGATGGATAAGCAACTCGACTAAAGTTTTTGAATATATTTTTGCATAGTTTGTTATGTATGTTACATAGGTATGTTATTTACAATCCAGTCATAGTTCTTCATCTGTTTTGTATTTTTCAGGGGGGGGGGGGGGTTCCAGGTCCTGGGATTTGTATTTAAAGGTTGAAAAATTAACAAAGACATTTTGTACTTTTTACATTTTTAACTTATGTAAAAAGTGAAACAAAATATATTTTAATATTGAGAATAGAATTTACTTCTTGTATGAATGTCTCAGAAGCTATGATAAACAACAATTCTGGACTTACTCCCTATTAATATTGCAAGATGCACTAAGGCAGGAATATTTGCAAAAACAATGTTATACAGAGTCTTGAAAGGGAAATATTAAAGGGCCTGTCCCACTTAGGCGATTTTTCAACGGACTGTGGGCGACTGTCAAGTTCCCGGCAGTCGCCTGAAACACCTAGAACTGTAACGGTGACTGTCAGAGTCACACACACACACACACACACACACACACACACACACACACACACACACACACACACACACACACACACACACACACACACACACACACACACACACACACACACACACACACACACACACACACACACACACACACACACACGTCGCAAAGGCAGGGGCCATGGAAAGCGGGGGGGAGCGATGTCTAAAATTCACATGGTGCGAAGCCAAGGTGACACAGACACATACCGCGATGAACAAGAAGGTTAAGACGGCTAGCACAGTGTACGGTAAGTCCTTTAAAAGAGGGGAGGAGGGGACGAGAAGGAGTGGAGACACTTTTAAGAAGCCAGACAACTTTTAATTAGCCAGAGATACACAGTTCTGAAGTTTGCGGGCATTTAACATCCTTGGTTCTGAAAACTCGTGCTTACGATTTCTTTCCCCAATGAGCCAATGAAAATGACCGGTCATCAAAGGCAATTAACTAAAACTACCTACGACTACCCATAACTACATGGCGACCCCACTACAACTGCACCTACGACTACAGGATTATCGATTTTCTCCATGGCGACCAATTTTTGGTCGCAGAAAATATTTCAACATGTTGAAAAATTTGTGGCGACCATACTGAGGCCGTGACTAGTTCCCAGAATGCGGGAACTCGTCGCGACCATGAAGGAGACTCACCAGAGCCCACCAGCGAACATGTGCCGATCATGTGGCGAGCGCAGAGTCTCCTGCACTCACCTAAAAAGTTGCCTAAGTGGGACAGGCCCTAAAGGCATGGAGCAATAGCATGGTCAAAGACTGGTCAAGCAGAATCAGTAGAGAAAAAAATATTGAATGGAAGAAATCTAGTTGGTCCAGTAACCCTGCCCAGATTAGCCACCCTTTGACACTCTAGTCCAAATGCCAAGAGCAAATCTGTCTTGCCCCACACATCCCAGAGTCCAATAGTGTGGTCTACGCAGCAACAGGTCCTTGGATGGCACCACCTCTGGCAGCTTGGGACAAGCTTTTGATTGCACATCAATCCTGCTCTTAAAGAGAACAAGGGCCAGGTGTTGGAGTTTGAACTTTTCATGTGGGCCAATTGTATAGCCAGAGCTGGAGTTTAGGAATTTGGGCTGGATATGCAGCCTATGGTTGGGAATGTGATCAGAGGCCGGGGCATAGCCAGCAATGGAGGCATGGTGGTGAATTGGAAGGTGGGGTTGAGTGGGCATGGACCCGTGTGCCTCCCCCCCCCCCCCCCCTGAATATTCTCAACCTGTTGTGGCACATGCCTATGTACCTACCAGCAAGTGAATGTTAATGCCAACTAGTAGTACAGCTTGGTCTCCAACTGCCTTACCCTCTCTCCCCCCCCACGCCCTTTTCCACTGGGATTGGCATTCATGTGGTAGCTTGTATGCAATGACTAACACTCATTAAAATAAACTATTTGCAGGCAACTTCCATTCCACATTCTGAAGTTGAGGATCTTTTGAGCAATCCACAGTTGAAGTGCTGACCACTAGGAGCGCCGCATGATTGCAGCCCCTGCCTACAGTCTGTCCGTTTCTCCATCTTTTTGTAACTTTTAGTTTGTTTAAAATTATGTTTTGGAGATATCTTTAGTATTTTATACGTGGGGAAGGTGGGCTTGGTAAGGGGGAAACCGTTTCTCAAAAACGATGCGTCCTCGCCCCCCCTCCCCTCGCTGCCTGCCAACTGGATTGGTGCAGCCTTTCCTGCCAGAGACCGGACCAGAGTTTCAGCCGCGGCGCAGCACTGGATTGATCGCGGAGCGGGCGATGCCTTACCTGGAATCGCCGATTGAAGCTCCGGAGTGTTGAATCTGCTGCTTCAACATCGTGGAGCTGTGGTTTGCGGAGCTCCCAGCCGCGGGTGGCCTTGACTTCAGCATCGTGGAGTCCTGGCATCCCTTTGCTGAGGGCCGCCAGTGTGAATCTCCGCCCAGCTCGGCCTGTGGACTTTGGGAGCCGCGGTCTCCGGTAGGAGGTGGCCGATTCAGCGATCCAAGCCGCAGAGTTCTTCCGTTCCGACGTCGGAGTTCCATCATCCCGGCGAGAGGGCCTGAACCGTAGCGGCGACTGTGGAGGACTCGGGATGCCCCCGACCACGAATGAACAACAAGGGGGAGGATGACTGAACTTCGGTGCCTTCCCTCACAGCGGTGAACTTTGATTCCGCTGTGTGGGATGTTGAATGTAAAGACTATCGTGTGTTGTGTTCTTTTTTATTCGTATTGCTGTATAGTGACCCTAAATTTCATTGTACCAATTGGTGCCTGTGACAATAAATGTCTCTTGATCTCTCTTGATCTTGATCTTGATCTCTTGAACGTCATTCTACGATTACAGCTTGGTCGTCAACATTGAAGCCTTGAATGAGAAACGGCAGACAGAAGATGGCCAGTTTAAACCAGAAGGAACAAAAAGCAAAAGGGTGGAGGAACTTAGCAAGTCAAGCAGCATATGCCCACTGAGGTTCACGTTGGTGCTAGCATATAGTAGAATGAGGCATGAAGCTTTGCAACTTGAATGCAAGGAGCCAGGTAGCTGATTTAAAGAGCAGGAACTCAAAGGTTGTAATCTTTGAATTACTTCCTGAGTGATGCACGCTTGCCAATAGAGGACAGGGGACTGAGCAGTTGAGTTTGCAGCTGAAGAAGGGGAGCTTTGGATTTCTGTATTACTGGAACTGTTTGTGAGAAAAGTAGAAACTGTGCAAGCTGGACAGTTTGCATATGAATAGGAATGGGTCCAACACCCTTGCAGAGGGAGTTGGTTGGAGCGGTTGGATAGGGTTTTAGCTAATTTGACAAAGGAATGGGATACAAAATAAGAGTTCAGTAAAGGGTGAGGAACAGTCAAATATAGAATGGAAAACTAAGTCTCCAGGCACATGGGAGGAATGCAAGGCTGCATCTATTTCGACACAAGGAGTAGGCAAAGCAAGGCGGATGAGATGAGGATTGTGAATAACATGTGAAGATATGATATCATTGCTATTACAGAGATGTGGTTGAAAGATAGGCAGGACTGGCAACGTGCACTGGAGTATGAGGTTTTAGATGGCTTGAGAGTGGTGCGGGATGTAAAATAGTAGGAATAATCAATCAATCAAGATTGATTGTATTAATCAAGAAGCCTGCAATAAGGATGGAAGATATTCCAGAGTGTTGTTCAATTTATGATGTATGTTGCTGGAACTTATAAACGAAAAAGGGGGTGGTCACTTTGCACGTGTACTACAAGCCTGCAATTAGCCAAGACAAGACAGAAGACCAGATATGTTGGCAAATCAGAGCAAGGTATAAATAATAGTATTTCCCAATATTAATTGAGTTTATCTAAGGCTGATAGTTTTACAATGGGTGGAGTTTTATAGAGCTGCCAGGAGCAAACCTTTTGAGACACAAAGTAGAAAGTCCCATTGGAGAAGGGGAGGTGCTAGTTCTAATCTGTTGGAATATAGCTGGGCAAATAGAAGGAGTGTCAGCGACCACTACTATGCAAGTTTTAAAATTGTTATGGAGAAAGACTAGGATGGGTTGGAAATTAAGACAAGATTAGCCAAGATTAAGGAAAATTACAAAACATTCTTAAGCATGTTGAGGGCAAGTTAGTGACCAAGGAAAGGGTAGGGCTCATTAGTGATCAGAGTGGCAATCTGCAAGTGGAGCCAGAGGGCATAGATGAGGTCAGAGATTAATATTACTCAACTGTATTCAATGTGGAAGAAAATGTACTAGTTAGATAAGGTGGTAGATTTCTAGAACAAATTATTATAGAAAATAGGTATTAGTATATTTTATTTTATTTATTTATTTTTCCCTTTTAATCAAGTATAATCATATTCTTTAAATTACTCACTATTCTTTCTTTATACTTTTTTCTTTTTCTCTTTTTCACACTATAAAAAAAATGGAGGCCTATATACATGGCTTGGTAATATTTATATAATTTTGGAAAGATGTAATAAGTATATCTGAAAAAAAAATTATTATATTATTTGTAATATGTATGGCGTCTAATAAAAATATATTAAAAAAAAAATAAAATAAAATAAGTATTAGACATATTTTGGGCCTTGCGTGGATAAATCCCCAGAGCCTCATGAGATATATACCATGACACTGTGGAGGCAAGGAAGATGTTTGGTGGGTCTCTGCAACAGAAATGCTCTCATTTTTTTAGACACAGAAGAGGTTCCAGATAAGGACAGTGAATTTGAGCCCTTTATGTTGTTCAGTCATCCTTGCTTATGCAAGTGCAGCTAATCCTCAGAACTATTGGAAAACCTTCTACAGTATTGCCAAACTGCAATATGCAGTTGATGCTATGTTACCCTTCACTTGGAGAGGAGCTTCAACCCATTTTCAACCTGTTCACTGAATTGTGTA
The DNA here is from genome assembly GCA_963514005.1 of Raja brachyura. The sequence goes on along the minus strand of OY740786.1, from coordinate 25,552,168 downwards.
CTCAACATCTGTCATGAGTCTACCAACGTGACCCCATGGCACAACACTGCCCTCTGACACTAAAGGTTTACTTCCAGACTTTGGAAAATGCTCTCCACTTCCCACAACTTGAGAGCCACATTTAAGCCACATTCAAGTCCACAGCTTGGGGACGTAATTTCCCAGTGATCGCTTGTGATCGTCAAGTGAGTTTGAAGCATAAGAACAAACCGTAGGATCTACTGGGCAGCAGTGAATCTTAACCTTCCATGAGACATGGACTATTTACAGCAGGCCCATCAAGCACTGCTCTCTCCAAAATCCATCAAATTCACTGGAAGGATAAGTGAACAACCAATGTGTCTCCTCTCCAGGCTAACATCCCCAGTATTAAGGGCCGGGTTACACTCAATCTGCTTTGTTGAGTAAGTTGCATTGCGCACATACCAAACTTGGGCTATTCTGAACATTGTCACAGAAAGAGTTTTACCAGACATTCGGAGAAAAATAAACAAGGATAAGCTGAAAGACTCCTTGAAATTTTTCAGCAGCCTCACTGATTCTTGGGAATTCATTTCAAGAACCATTCAAAGTGCAAAAGAGATGTGCAAAGATGGCATTGAGAGCAAGTCCATGCTTCAGTAGCACTGTATAAATGGCAGAAAGAGTGGATCACTTTAAATCCTCCCATCCCTGTCATCGAGTTCCTGCCCCATCTATGCAGGATTTTGTGGGTCCCAGGTTGGCATCTTGGTCACTACAAAACCCTCAAACCCTGGGGCAGAAACAAATCATTCTCAATCCCAAGGGAGTGCCAAAGAATTATAGGTATTAAGCTCTCCGTGTAACCTTTTGGCCTAAATCATATTGTTATTTGATTGGTGGACGGAAGAGAAGCAATCTATACAGTGAATAACCAATTCTACAGGTTTTGCTTTGTTTAATTTAGAGAAACAGGCCCACCAAGTCCACGCCAACCACTGATCCCTGTACACTAGCACTATCCTACACGCTTGGGACAATTTACCAAAGCTAATCAACCTTTCAACCTGTACGGCTTTGGTGTGTGGGAGGAAACTGGACCACCCGGGGAAAACCCACACGGTCACAGGGAGAACGTACGAACTCTGTACAGACGGCACCCGTAGTCAGGATCGAACCTGGGTCTCTGGTGCTGTAAGGCAGCAACTCTACCGCTGCCCTAAATAAATGTTTAAATAGAATTCAGCAGCATAGAAGGTAGTCACTTAATCCATTGTGCCTGTACTGGTTCTTGGAAAGAGCTGTCCAATTACGACTGGCGTCTATTACAAACCCACTGACTCCCACAACTATCTCGACTACACTTCTTCCCACCCTGCTTTCTGCAAAGACACTGTCCCCTACTCCAAATTCCTCTGTCTACGTCGCATCTGCGCCAAAGGTGAGGTGTTCCATACCAGGACATCTGCAATGTCCTCATTCTTTAGGGAACAGGGGTTCCCCTGTCCCATCATAGATGAGGCCCTCACTCGTGTTTCCTCGGTACCCCGCAGCTGTGCCTTTGCACCCCCTCCCCCTAGTCCCCCTAGTCCTTACCTTACACCCCATCAGCCGTCGCATACATCACATAATCCACCCAAATTTTCGCCATCTCCAACTTTCACCTCTTTCCGACTTCCGCAGAGACCGTTTCCTCCGCAACTCTCTGGTTAACCCATCCCTTCCCACCCAAACCACCCCCTCCCCAGGTACCAACTGCAGAAAATGCAACACCTGTCACTATACCTCCTCCCTCGACTGTGTCCAGGGACCCCGACAGTCCTTTCAGGTTAGGCAGAGGTTCACTTGCACCTCCTCTAACTTAATCTGCTGTATTCGTTGTTCAGGATGTGGACTCTTATACATCGGTGAGACTAATAGACAATAGGTGCAGGTGTAGGCCATTCAGCCCTTCGAGCCAGCACCGCTATTCAATGTTATCATGGCTGATCATCCACAATCAGTACCCCTTTCCTGCCTTGCCCCCATATCCCCTGACTCCACTATCTTTAAGAGCCCTATCAAGCTCTCTCTTGAAAGTATCCACAGAACCGGCCTTCACCACCCTCTGAGGCAGAGAATTCCACGGACTCACAACTCTGTGTGTGGAAAAGGTGTTTCCTCATCTCTGTTCTAAATGCCTTACCCCTTATTCTTAAACTGTGGCCCCTGGTTCTGGACTCCCCCAACATCGGGAACATGTTTCCTGCCTCTAGCATGTCCAAACCCTTAATAATCTTATATGTTTCTATAAGATCCCCTCTCATCCAGACTATACAAGCCCAGCCGCTCCATTCTCTCCACATATGACAGACCCGCCATCCCGGGAATTAACCTTGTGAACCTACACTGCGCTCCCTCAATAGCAAGAATGTCTTTCCTCAAATTAGGGGACCAACACTGTACACAATACTCCAGGTGTGGTCTCACTAGGGCCGTGTACAATTGCAGAAGGACCTCTTTGCTCCTATACTCAACTCCTCTTGTTATGATGGCCAACATGCCATTCGCTTTCTTCACTGCCTGCTGTACCTGCATGCTTACTTTCATTGATAGATGAACAAGGATCCCCAGATCCCGTTGTACTTCCCTTTTTCCGAACTTGACACAATTTAGCTAATAATCTGCCTTCCTGTTATGCCAGAAAAGTGGATTTCCTCACATTTATCCACATTAAACTGCATCTGCCATGCATCTGCCCACTCACCCAACCTGTCCAAGTCTCATAGCTGGTGCGCATTCTCTGGAGTGCAGAAGGTTAAGGGGGGACTTGATAGAGGTCTTTAAAATGATGAGAGGGATAGACAGAGTTGATGTGGACAAGCTTTTCCCTATGAGAATAGGGAAGATTCAAACAAGAGAACATGACTTTAGAATTAAGGGACAGAGGTTTAGGGGTAACATGAGGGGGAACTTCTTTACTCAGAGGGTGGTAGCGGTGTGGAATGAGCTTCCAGTGGAAGTGGTGGCGGCAGGTTCGTTGGTATCATTTAAAAATAAATTGGATAGGCATATGGATGAGAAGGATATGGAGGGTTATGGTATGAGTGCAGGCAGGTGGGACTAAGGGAAAAAAGCTGTTCGGCACGGACTTGAAGGGCCGAGATGGCCTGTTTCCGTGCCGTAATTGTTATATGGTTATATGGTTATAGCATCCTCCGCACAGTTCACACTGCCACCCAGCCTTGTGTCATCTGCAAATTTGTTAATATTACTTTGAATCCCTTCATCTAAATCATTGATGTATATTGTAAATTGCTGTGGTCCCAGCACCGAACCTTGCGATACCCCACTAGTCACTGCCTGCCATTCTGAAAGGGACCTGTTAATCCCTACTCTTTGCTTCCTGTCTGCCAACCAATTTTCTATCCATGTCAGCACTCTACCCCCAATACCATGTGCCCTAAATTTGCCCACTAATCTCCTATGTGGGACCTTATCAAATGCTTTCATTACATCCACTGGCTCTCCATTGTCCATTTTCCTAGTTACATCCTCAAAAGATTCCAGAAGATTAGTCAAGCATGATTTCCCCTTTGTAAATCCATGCTGACTCGGACCGATCCTGTTACTGCTATCCAAATGGGCAGCTATTTCATCTTTTCTAATTGACTCCAGCAACTTCCCCACCACCGATGTCGGGCTAACTGGTTTATAATACCCTATTTTCTCTCTCCCGCCTTTCTTAAAAAGTGGGACCAAAACATTAGAGACCAAACGTAGACTGGACAATCGTTTTGCTGAACACCTTAGATCAGTCTGCCTGAACCAACCTGATCTCCCGGTTGCTAAACTCTTGAATTCTTCTTCCCATTCCCACACAGACCTTTCTGTCCTAGGTCTCCTCCATTGTCAGAGTGAGGCTAAACGCAAATTGGAGGAACATCATTTCATATTGCGCTGGGGCAGTTTACAGCCCAGTGGTATGAATATTGATTTCTCTAACTTTTAGAGAAAGTAAAGGGCCTGTCCCACTTGGGCGTCATTTGCACGTCATTTACGCGACATCATTTACGCGTCACGACGCGCACGTGATGCGTGCATGACGTACATTATGCGCGCATGGTGCATTGTGACACATGCAGTGACGCGCGGCCCAGCGCGGCACGCCAGGATTTTGGGATTCACATAATCTTCACGCGCCACCTGCGTGACGTGCAAATGACGCCCAAGTGGGACAGGCCCTTAACCCCGGCATTCCCTCTCTCTTTATCCCTCCCCCACCCAAGTCACACCAGCTTCTCGTTTTCACCCAACAAACAGCTAACAATGGAGTGTTTCCTTTATCTTGTTACTTTTTTGCATACCTTTCATTCATTGTTCTTTATCTCGCTACATCATCGTCAATATCTCTCATTTCCTTTATTCCTAACTAGTCTGAAGAAGGATCTTGACCCGAAAAGTCGCCCATTCCTTCTCTCCAGAGATGCTACCTCTCCACAGTCCAATTATCTTTCCTCTCCCCCTGTCCCGGTCTTTCTCCACAGCTCTTTTTCTTCTTGCGTATGGCGTGCACAGCTGAAAGTTGTAGGACAATTTACTCTATTTGATCTTATTTGATTGTGCATGCCAGGTTGATTGCATTCGTCGATACGGCGGACCATGTGAAGGCTGCAATCTCCCACCCCTCCACAGCTCTGAAGGTTGCTCTTGCAAATACTAATACTTTTGATAATGTTGCACAATACATCCGAATAAAATAAAGATAATTCAACCTTGATTATGAAGTCCATTGAACAAAGATTTAAAATTAATTACATTTGCCATACAATTTTCATTTTCCATTCATATTTGACTTTTCTATACCTAATGGTTTGTTGAATTATTTTAATAAGAATTTTCCAGAAGATTTTAATTTATTATATACTGTAATTTAAAAACATAACAATTCCTCGTTTTGTAGATTTTTTTGTGCATTTCCAATTTAATCATTAATGCATTTTTCATTGTTTCTACCTTTGAACTATATATTAAGTTATTTATAATTAAACACAATTCATATTTATAGTATCATTACCTTAAGATATACCAATGTGCCACAGAGAACATTAAGTATTTCCCGATTATTGGCCCTGTGTTTGTATGGGGAAACGTGACAGCCAGTTTGAACACTGGTATCACATTGAGATAAATGACTGAAAAGCAAATATCTGCAGATATCTGCAAATCTGTGGGGGAAAACACAGAAAAGTATTAATCAAGCGGCGTCTGTGGGGAGAAAAACCAAAATAGTTTTTGGGATTGATGATCCTCATCGGTTAATGACTGTATAACTCTACAAATGTTGGTTGAGGGATATATGTAGGCCAACATTCCCATCCCTACTCTTTGAATGCCACCTTTGGATTCTTGAGTTGATGGACAAGAGCACCACATTCACTGAAATGCTTTTAGTTTGGCCTTGACGTATTTATTTGGATTGAATAATTGTAGAATGAGAGTAGAATGTATACATTTATTGACTGAGAAAATAATAAGCTCTTCTGGGTTTGATTGGCACCTGTTAATTCAAGTTGATTGTTCAAATATTCTCCAGGCTGGCTTTGTGTTCCATTTTCCATTAATGAGGTCATCTAAAGCTCTACTACCCTAATTGTAACTCGCCAAATCTGGTTTATCCTTCATTCCTGTGACTCCCAGTCCAGCAATGCATTTCTTAAAATGGCTTCAAATCTCTTCTGCTTTGTCCCTTCCTATCATTTGTGTTTCTGTAATAATTAGTGCTCCCGTTCTGCCCTCTTGAATGGCCTCGAATTTAATCATTTCATGTAGAAATAAGAAACTGTAGATGCTGGTTTACAAAAAGTGGCACAAAGTGCTGGAGTAACTCAGTCGGTCAGACATCATCTCTGGAGAACATTGATACAGTGCATTCAGAAAGTATTCAGACCCTTTTACTTTTTCCACATTTTGTTATGTTACAGCCTTATTTTAAAATTGATTAATTTTTTTTTTATCATCAATCTACACACAATACCCCCAGAATGAAGAAGCGAAAACAGGTGTTTAGAAATGTTTGCAAAGTAATTAAAAAGAAATAACTGAAATATCACATTTACATAAGTATTCAGACCCTTTGCTATGATACTCAAAATTGAGGTTAGGTTCATCCTGTTTCCATTGATTATCCTTGAGATGTTTCTACAACTTGATTGGAGTCCACCAGTTGACAGTGCATGTCAGAGTAAAAACCAAGCCATGAAGACAAAGTGTCCGTAGTCCTCCTAGACAGGATTGGGTCGAAACATAGATCTGGGGAAGGGTATAAAACAATTTCTGCAGCATTGCAGGTCCCGAAGAGCACAGTGGCCTCCGTCATTCTTAAATGGAAGAAATTTGGAATAACCAGGACTCTTCAGAGAGCTGGCCACCCGGCCAAACTGAGCAATCGGGGGAGAAGGGCCTTGGTCAGGGAGGTGACCAAGAACCCGATGTTCACTCTAACAGAGCTCAGAGTTCCTCTGAGGAGATTGGAGAACCTTCCAGAAGGCCAACTATGTCTGCAGCACTCCACCAATCCAGCCTTTGTGGTAGAGTGGCCAGACGGAAGCCACTCCTCAGTAAAAGGCACATGACATTCTGCTTGGAGTTTGCCAGTAGGTATGAGAAACAAGATTCTCTGGTCTGATGAAACCAAGATTGAACTCTTTGGCCTGAATGCCAAGCGTCACGTCTGGAGGAAACCAGGCACTGCTCATCACCTGGTTAATACCATACCTACGGTGAAGCATGGTGGTGGCAACATCATGCTGTGGGGATGTTTTTCAGAGGCAGGAACTGGAAGACTAGTCAGGATCGAGGGAAAGATGAATGGAGCAAAGTACAGAGAGATCCTTGATGAAAACCTGCTACAGAGCATTCCGGACCTCAGACTGGGGCGGAGGTTCACCTTCCAACAGGACAACGAGCCTAAGCACACAGCCAAGACAACGCAGGAGTGGCTTCGTGACAAGTCTGTGAATGTTCTTGAGTGGCCCAGCCAGAGCCCAAACTTGAACCCGGTTGAACATCTCTGGAGGGACCTGGAAGTAGCTGTGCGATAGAATTTACCCAAATGCAGCTGAGCCAAGCTTGCAGCATCATACCCAAGAAGATTTGAGGCTGTAATCGCTGCCAAAGGTGCCTCAACAAAGTACTGAGTAAAGAGTCTTCTAAAGACTTATGCAAATGTGATATTTCAGTTATTTCTTTTTAATTGCTTTGCAAAAATTTCTAAATACCTTTTTATTATGGGATATTGTATGTAGATTGATGATTTAAAAAAAAAGAATTTAATCCATTTTAGAATAAGGCTGCAACGTAACAAAATGTGGAAAAAGTGAAGGGGTCTGAATACTTTCTGAATGCACTGTAGGTGACATTTCAGGTTGGGATCCTTGTTCAGACTCAAGCTTAATCATTCCACTATTGGCATTTTTATCTTCATTGGATCCAGATTCTGAAATTCCCTGCATAAACCTTTTTTTCAGTGTCACAAATATTTTGGGACATCTTACTACTCACTAGATGTAAGCTGTTGAAAGTTGAAAAGAAAATCAGTGTTATGTGAAAAATTGGACTTACCTACCCAGAGGTAGATTTGTTTATTGCAATTTTTTTTTAAAATGAATTAAAAGAAAATAAAAGACTAACATTAATTAATATATCAGTTCCTTTCCTTTTAAAAATTATATCTATGTTTTTAAAAAAAGGAGTGCCCCATCATGACCAGCATTCTGATTTGCTCCCTATTGTTGAAGAGCAAGCAGTATCAAAGCTTCTTCTTGCAGAAATAAAATGTAGAATGGTTAGCTTCATCCAGCTAAATGTATAACTAAGGATCTAAATGTTTAAATGCGGAAAATGTGCATGGAATTCCTTGATCATTTTGAAAGAATGTTCGGAATGTTTGTCTGCCGCTACTGTTTTCTTTCAGATCCAGCGGTCTTAATTATCTTTGGAGCCTTTTGTGAATTGATTAACAAACTGAAATATTTGATAAAAGAATATGCCTTTTGAGGAGAATCATTTTGCATCAACATTTGAATAAAAAGATGCTGCGAATTAAAAAAAATTTATAATACTGTTAATAGTAACTTCATTTTTAAAAACGGAATTCCTTTTATAAAAGGAAAATTATAATTTTAAAGTATTGGTAAATATTAGGAATAATTGCTAACTGCAAACCTATATAAATAAGACATTGTAAATGCTTTTAAATGTCAGTTATTCTTTTAGAACACCACATTCAGTGTATTTACTATATAATAACAATATTTATTTGTTTACGCACCAAGCAAATTTCCCTCAACTCCACTCGGCTCTTGTTATCAATGTATCCTTCAGTGCTTTCTCTCGCGCACATCTAATTTTCCGCCAACTTAATCTTTGGCATTTGTTTCGACCATTCCACAGGCAAATCCAAACAATTTCCATTTTCTCAACATGGAGTAAAGAACTGCCCTGAATTTATAAGATTTATTAGTGATCTTTTTACATTATGATTATTAGCATCGAACTTACCTATAAGTGAAAACATTCTTACCACTTTAGTTCTTTTATCCTATCAAACCCCTACAGCAACAATTTTACGAACACTCGTCTTATCTGGAGAAAGGAACCTAACCTGGTCACTTAGTTCAGCTTACAATTTTTAAGATGCAAAGGCATATATAGCTTTGAATGTTGTCAGAAAATGACCATAGACAAACCTTTTTACCTCTCAGTGCTTTATGTTGATGAATGTGGAATAGAATTGATGATAAAGACAGAAATCTGCAGCCTATGATGCTTGTTTCCTTGGCTGTTTCGCAACTGTTTGGAGCTTGGAAGATTGCAGAATGGAGATTATAAGGCAGAATTGATAATTGATATTTAATAAGCTGCCTAAGTTAATAGAACTGCTATTAGAACTCCAACGGGATCCCACTACTGCCCACATCTTCCCATCTCCACTGCTTTCTGCTTTCCGCAGAGACCGTTTCCTCTGCAACTCCCTGGTCAACTCGTCCCTTCCCACCCAAACCACCCCCTCCCCAGGTACTTTTCCCTGCAACCGCAGGAGATGCAACACCTGTCCCTTTACCTCCCCCCTTGACTCCATCCAAGGACCCCGACAGTCTTTTCAGGTGAGGCAAAGGTTCACTTGCACATCCTCCAACCTCATCTACTGTATCCACTGTTCCAGGTGTCAACTCCTGTTCATCGGCGAGACCAAGCGCAGGCTCGACAATCGCTTCGCTGAACACCTCTGTCCAGTCCGCCTTAACCTACCTGATCTCCCAGTTGCTCAGCACTTTAACTCCTCCTCCTATTCCCAATCTGATCTTTCTGTCCTGGGCCTCCTCCATTGTCAGAGTGAGGCCCAGTGCAAATTGGAGGAACAGCACCTCATATTTCGCTTAGGTAGTTTGCACTTCAGCAGTATGAACATTGACTTCTCTAACTTCAAATCGCCCTTGCTGTCCCTCTCTTTCCATCCCCGCCCCCTACCCAGTTCTCCCACCAGTCTTACTGTCCCCGACTACATTATATCTCTGTCCCGCCCACTCCCCTGACATCACTCTGAAGAAGGGTCTCGACCTGAAATGTCACCCATTCTCTCCAGAGATGCTGCCTGTCCCGCTGAGTTACTGCTGCTGTTTTTGACAACCACACAAATTTTGCTCAGGAATATTAAAATGTTACTGGAGAGTCATGTTTAAGTAAGCAACGCACAATGTGCCAATGTCTTGTGTGAAGTTCTTATTTCATCAATCCTTTGCTTGCCTTCTATTCTGCAGCACGGTGTTTTACGGGCAATCTACATATAAAAGGGGAAACTCTGTTACTGTTGGGTGTCTTTCATTTGCCCACAGTTAAATTTTCATTTTTAGTTTGCATTTTTTGCTAATGAAAGATTTTGAGCTTTTCTTCAAAGTATTGTAATTATTTTGCAAGCTTCTCAGGATTCAATTTAAAAATCTGTATATTGCATGAATAAATATGAAATTGCCATTGAGACATAGATATACAGCCAAATGGTATGGCATAACAGGGTGACCAAATCTGAAAATAATACGCCAAATATCTTCTACAACTGTAATATAATGGTCCAACTTCAATACTCAGTACGCTGACGGGTGAAGGCCAATGTTCCAAAAGCCACATTTACCACTCAGTTTACCTGTGATGCCACTTTCAGAGAACTGTACACCTGTAATCCTAGATCCCTCTGCTCCACAACACTCCCCAGGGCCAATGTGAGGTCCGGCAATGATTTGACTTCCTATAATGCAACACCTCACACTTACGTGCATTGAACTCCATTGGCCATTCTTCAGCCTACATGCCCAGCTGATCAAGATTCTGCTGTAATTTTTGAAAACATCCTCACTGTACGATACCACCTACTTTAATGTAAACAGCAAACTTAATAATGATGCCTAGTACATTCTCATCTAAATCACTGATATAAACCATAAACAGAAATAGGCTCAGCACTGATCCCTGAGGCACACCACCAGTCGCAGGCCTCCAGTCTGATTTTGATCTTGTGTATAATCTGCTCTTCCTATTGCTCCTGTTATCAGAGTGGGTAATGTTCGGTTATGCAAATGGAAAAACGCATTAAAGTTGTATTAATAAAAGCCTAACAAAATCAACTGATAGTATATATATTCCACTCTCTTTGCCTAATACCATAATGCCAACAATGAACAGTTTTATTCTGTGTTGCTCTATCCAAACTGCACAAAACATTTTGGAAGGTTAAGGAAAAGGTCATGTCATTGTTTTTAATAATAATACCTGCCTCAGATGTGGATACTTTTATCAAAGGATGTCACACCAGTTGAAGGGTGAAAATTGAACATTGAGACATTTTCCAGTTAAAATGATTTGGATGTATTCAGAATGAAACCTAACCCAGCAGAGCCAACCAAATTGGAAATTTGCCAGGAAAGAAAGTGTTTAAATACTTAGACCTGCACTATCTGGAGACAACATACTGTATCCATGGACACGCAAAGGAAGGAGATGGCTGCAGAGAAATGTTCAAGGTCTTTTCTATGGAAAATTGAAACATGTTTTATTTACAATGTGCTGCTTCTAAGCCATAAACAAGAATAGTTATCTGAATAGAATTTCCGCTGAATTTATTCTTGCAGATTTTTGCAGCAAAACATTAGCATATGTGGATTGTATATCGAGCAGAAGAAATAATTGAATAACTGTATTACAGCTTGACCTCATTGGTAACGAACAGATCTGTTTGAGTATGAAAATTAAAATATAAAATAAGGGTAAAGTTGACGGAAGATGAAATTTATATTGTTTCTGTGTGAAAACAAAACATAGAACAGCACAGCAGAGGAATGGGCTCTTCGGCCCATAATGTTTGTGCCAAACCTGATGCCAAGTTAAACTGATCTCATAAACAGATTAAACGGATCCATATCCCTCCATTCCCTGAACTTCCACTTCTATTTAAAAGCCTCTTAAACGGCATTATCATATCTGCTTCCACCACCAACCCCTGGCAATGCGTTCCAAGCCCCCACTACTCGCTGTGAACAAAAACACATCCCACACATCTCCATTACACTTTCCCCCTCTCACCTTATAACCATGCCCTCCAGTGTTGGACAACTACAGATGGCTGTGGAGGCCAAGTCAAAGGATATTTGTAAGGTGGAGTTTGACAGATTCTTGATTAGTAAAGCCCCTGTCCCACTTACGTGTCCTTGGTACGCTAATTACCCAACCTCGTGGTCGCGTTGAACCGCGACGGTCCCACGAAGGTCGCTCACGACTTCATTCGACCGCACAGCCGTCTGGAGCGAGTGATGTCATTTGAAGATGGACACAAAATGCAGGAGTAACTCAGCGGGACTGGCAGCATCTCTGGAGAGAAGGAATGGATGATGTTTTGTGTCGAGACTTCTTCAGTCTGAAAGAAGAGTCTCGACCCGAAATGTCACCCATTGCTTCTCTCCAGAGATGCTGCCGGCTCCGCTGAGTTACCCCAGCATTTTGCGTCTATCACCAATTTTTTTGGCCCCGCTTTGGGAGTAGAAGTGAGGGCGGATTCGGACCGCAACGGCCATGTGCCCCAGGCCGAGCTCGGCGATGGTTTGCCTGCTTCTGCTGCTGTTGGAGGTGAGACGTTGTGTCGCACCAGGATCTTGGGGCCCGTCCCACTTTGGCTGACAGTTACGCGACAGGCCGGTGGCGCGCAAACATTTCGTTCGCTACAAAAATTTCGGAGTCCCGCGCGATGTCGCGCGCAACTCCATACCCCTCCGTGCTTCTCAGTGGGATCGGCCCCGTGCGGCCACACGATGCCCGTGCGCCTCAACGCGACGACAAGGTCATGTAATTTGCGTGCCAAGGACACGTAAGTGGGACAAGCCCTTAAGGTTATGGGGAGAAGGCAGGAGAATGGGGTTGAGAGGGAAAGATAAATCATCCATTATTGAATGACGGAGTAGACCAAATGGCCTAATTCTCCTCCGAGAACGTATGAACCTATGAACATTTCTACCCTGGGGCAAAAAATTCTTACTGTCTAGCCTATCTATACCTCACATTTGTATATACTTCTATCAAGTCTCCCCTCAATCTCTGTATCTGTATTGTATACAAACTAATTGAAAAGTTCAATGAAAAAAATTGGGAGCATTGTACTTTTTTTAAATACATGTACTCCCGAGTACTGTAGGGAACAGCACTAAATAGGAAGGCCGTTCAACTTTATTTTATTCTTTCTTTGTCCTCCACACAGTATGTGGTTATTACTTGTTAGGAAAAAGCCATGCAGGGTCTAGGTTTATATTTCAACCCGCTATGAATATGTAATCAAAGGCACTGACTAGTTAAAAGAAGCTTCTAATTATCAACTACTGATGGATTTTAAAAAGGTGCTTTTAACATAGCACTCCCTGTCTTTTTTGCTGTCAGGAAGTTTGAAATTGTGCTACAATGTATTGAACAGATGGAAAAGAGTCAGCCTTGTACCTGTACGTTCCCCTACATTTGACTTGTGGCTTGCATAGAATATTATATTAATTTTGTCTTCATTGCTTAATACGTCAGTGATTTCGTTTCATCACCTTTTTTAGTCTGATGGTAAGTTGGAGGATATTTTCTTCATCTCATTCAGATTTGTTTATATCTTTTTTCCCCTCCTCCTTTGGCTTTACATCAAGTTGTTTTTCTTGCTGCTGTCATCGAAATGCAGTCTCCCTCAGTCTCCAGTCTTGTCAGGTTTGTTGCTCTGGTGTAGAGTGGCACCTACCCATATTGATGGAGGGAAGTCAAGAAATGTTCCCTTGTTGGTAAATTCAAGGAAAAATGCTAGAATGGAATTAGGGAAAGGAACAGGAAGAAATCACAAATTGAAGGGAATGGAAATAACCAGCAATCTGTGTGCTTGGGTGGTGAGGGTGAAGTGCCTGGAAACTGAGAAGAAATGAGGTAAAGACAAGTTCATGATGCGTGGCAGCTTGAGGTCTGTGAGCAGATTAATTAGTTGGATTTGTGGACACCTATACAAAGACAGTATTTACAGACCCCCTTTACCTGTGAGTAAATGGATTTATTCTGATTAACTAAATCATTGCTAATGTTGCTTTACACTTTGTTATCCTTGCCTGCCGTGAGCAAAGGCACATCCAGTTAAAGCAGGCTGCTGCATTCTAATGTACCCAGAGCTGAATGAGTCATAGGTGATACGGTTTGCAATGGTGATTATTTAAGATTATGTTTAAGAAATCAGGTAAATTGTAGTAGCTAACCTTCCTCTTCTTTAATGTCACCAGTGACCTGATCCCTGGGCAAAGCTACTTCTAGCTTGGTGCAGTCAGCTCTCATGTTATCAGCATTATCTACGGCCTTTCCCTAAACTGGCTGCACTGATACAAACACACTGGAAAATAGGAACAGCTGTAGGCTACAGAGTATCACAAGGCTGCCCACCATTCAGTGTGATCGTGACTGATCTGCCCTGAGCCAATTCTCCATTGCCCTCAATTCCCCAATCTTTGACAATGTATTGTCTCCATAATGCAGGTCTCCATAAACACATTGCAGCTTCCTGTAGTCAGCAGTGCGCAGAGTGAAAAGCTGCACTGCCATCTCTGTTCCAGATTAGCCCAGTTACGGCTATTTGCTGGTAAATCCACATGGACTTCAGCAATAGATTGATCCCAGTATTTGAGATTCTGTTTAGGAAATTGGAGCAGTTGCACTTTCCAGCTTTGTTACTTTGAGTGTTGGCGGAGTGAAGCATTGAAACCTAATTGTTAATATGGAAAGAAATTTTGTTCCATTTTTCGTAATGTTGCTTCCAAGAATATAGGGAGTGGTTCTATTAGATCCACTACTTTAAAAGTGGTAGTCCTCTGTCATCATGGAGTTAAACATTAGTGATCACCCAACCTGCCTGCTTTTGGCCCATATTCCTCCAAACCTTTGCTATCCATGTACCCATCCAAATGTTTCATATTTCAAAGTAATGAAATTCAATTAATAGCCTCCCTTTAAGTTATTTGAATTTAAAGATTTGCGATTGGCCCTAATGATTGATATTGTCCCTTAATATTCCAAGGCTTCTTTAACGAAAAATAATATCACATAACAAGGATACAGTAAAAGGAATTTTGATCATTCTGTTCCAGATGTTTTCTTGGTTTTAAGTGTCACTACTAAAGAGAATAACTTGTAAGTGCTATTGTATCCTACAAAACAAAGGAACTAAATAAACACAGATCTGATGCTTTTCAGGATAATATCAATATTCTTTATACACTATTGACATTGAACACTCTTCAAAGTATTTGGAGTAAATGGATTCTCTGCTGCCATTTAAAAAACTTTTTTTTTAGTTCTTCATGATGTTAATTATCATTGCCCAAAATCATTTTAGTGAAAAGGGAGGGAAATTTATGTTCCTTAATTCAGGAGAAAGGCTCAATGGAAGAATCAATGAAACTAACGGAAGATATAAGACATGAGGAGGGGGGAGGGAGAGAGGCAGGCAAGCACATATTTTGGTGAGAGATTATTCACTAAAGTTTAATATCTTCCAGTTGCATATCTTGAGTGTTGTGGCATAGTTCTATTTTGTTATGTTGACCTTCAGTACAGAACTAGTGTGGTTTCTTGCAGGTGATCTATTACCCAAAAATGCAAACACGTGTTATGTGTGCCAGTGAATTACTAAGATGGAATACTGGCTTACAAGAAAGACCTGGCTACAAGAAAAAGTTGCATATTTTCTGCATGCCAGATGAAATCTTATGCAAAAAAGTGTGAGATCTTACACTTTTAAAGAAAGAACAAGAGAGAAAAGAGAAGTTGTACAACTTCAAAGGGAACATGGATAAACTGTCCATATGCACCAACCATTAAAGATGTCATGACAAGTTGATCAAACTGTTTCACATTTATGCACAAAAACATGGTACAAGAATCTTAGCTTCAGAAATTGAAGTTGAAATTAAAATATATCTAATGTTATAACATTTCTTTACAAGTATCTGGACAATTCTCAGCTGGACTAGAGACCAATTTGGCTGCCGTCTCTTATTTAAGATGTTTTGGAGAGGATGCAGAGATTTAATGGTTCAATGGTCCTTTATTGTCACGTGTACCGAGGTACAGTGAAATTTGATTTACCATACCGTCGTACCAAAAAAGCAACAAGATACGAAACAACATAAAGATTAAACATAAACAGCCACCACAGCGGCACACAGCATAAGCAGAGACCCACAGCCACCAGTTCAATGTCCGGGCCACATACACGCTCCTTCACCGTGATGTGACGATGGTTGTACCGACCGCTGTCACTCTCTGAACAGTCAGAAAGCCAGAGATTTACTAAAAGGATAGACCCAAGATGTGTGCACATCTTCAAGATAATTGAAAACAGAACCAGTGTAGAGATGTAAAGAAATTATTTTACCAAGCACGAACTTCATAGGCTGACTGAAAGGGTAATGGAAATAGATTTGTTAATGACTTTTAAAAGAAAATTGGATCTATATTTGAAAAGATTTGTAGCGCTATGAGAAAATAGTGGGGGAGTGGAACTAATTGCTCCTTTAAATAGTATGATCTATTTAAAGACTGCAAATGTGGGGATTAATATTACTAACGTATCTGAACAGGAAATGGAAAAGGAAGTTGATAGTTCATAAAAAAGATGCAGAGAAAACTGATCATGCTTGATGAAAGTGAATCATTACAACTGAAATTAGCATTTGGGCAAATTACATTACTCACGCTAAAATGAGTCACGCAGGAAAATACATTTTGTAAATAATATTTGTGTGTCTTTCTGCATTTTTTGATTTAATGGTACACAATAAAGATAGTTGCAGAGTCCCCACTCCCAATATAGAAGCTGTGAATTACACATTATTGAGATTGTATTTTGAAGCAGTAGCAGATTGATACCTCATCTTATTTTGTCCTCCATTTCAAGTTTATAACCATGAATTAAAAAAATTAGACCATTCAGTCTCATGAGCTTGCCATACAATGAATTCATGTCTGATCTCATAGCCGAACTCAAATTTATTAAGATTTTTGGTGAACAAAAAAATAACAATCAGATTAAAAATTAACCATCAACCTAGATGTTTTGGAAGTGAACTCAGAAGTTTTATCACCCTATGCAGAAGGAGATATTTACAAAACATTTCTAGGTATCTAGCACCAAATTTGATACAGATCCTAAGTCGTGAGAATAACCAAACCTATGGAAATGATTGTCTTAATCTACTTTATCTATTCTACTTAACATCTTCATTTTACGATCAAAGCATGCAGAAATTTGATGGCATTTGGGGTCACATACTCACATAGTTTAGGGATTAGTACAGGGCAGTAAACATTCGCTTTCATGAAATAAAATAACATAAGCACAAGAATGGAAAACTCTTGGTCTGATTACAAAGAGGCCAATTTTGTGGGATGGTCTGATCTGCTTAAGGAAGGATATCCTTGCAATAAAGGGTCCACAACTGAGATTCATCAGGTTGATTGTTGGCGTGGGGAGAGAGAAATCTGACAACATTTGAGGACTGATTAAACAGATCATATTGAAATGTACATAATTCTTAAGGGACTTGACAGGGTTAGTGTTTCTCCTGGGTTACACAAAAAGCTGGAGAAACTCAGCGGGTGCAGCAGCATCTAAGGAGCGAAGGAGATAGGCGACATTTCGGGTCGAGACCCTCCTTCAGACACTGGGGGTCCAAAACCAGGGTTACTGTTTTAAACTAAAGACAGTTGAACACAAATTCATCCAAAGGATAATGAACATTAGGAATTCTTAACCCACAGGCGGTGAAGTCCCCGTTGCTGGGTATATTCATGCAATTTTTTTTGTTATTTTGGGAAAAAACTGATATGAATTATTAGGCTGAGATAAAAATCAAGACAGAATCTTACTAAATGGTAGAGGAAGAAGCCCCCGACTGTTATTTATCTTGTTACAAATTACAGAGAGTACCACCTCAATGTGTTTCTCTCCTCATTATTTAACCATTAGTATCCAGGTAGAATTTTGGTAAATCTACTCTATAATTCTTCAAAGGCAAAAAATCTCTCTCAGTAATGTGAATTAAACATCATAAATATCACAACATTGTGAAATTGTCTAATAATTTTATGTATTTAGCACTGAAATATAACCTACCCAGAGGTAGTTAATACCCTTTGGTTATTTTGCTCAATGTCAGCAGCAGTCAAGTTTGACTTTTATGTATCACTGTTTGTAGTGTTCATCCTTTTGACATTGTCTTGCCTCTTTGCTTTCCCTCAGACAGCTGTGCAGTGAGCCCTGTTTTTTTTTCCTGGAATTTTCCTGTCAGTATGTCCTAGCCTAGATCCAGCCATTCTATCTCCTTCGCTCCTTAGATGCTGCATTCTAGAGCTAACAACAGACAAACGGAAGTTCCCCTCTTCCATTATAGATAAGGCTCTCACAAGGGTCTCCTCGATATCCCGCAGCTCCGCTCTTGCTCCCCCTTCCCCGCATTCGTAACAAGGACAGAGTCCCCCTTGTCCTCACATTCCACCCCATCAGCCGTCGCATACAGCATATAATCCTCCAACACTTTCTCCACCTCCAACGGCATCCCATTACTGGCCACATCTTACCATCTCCACCTCTATCTGCTTTCCGCAGAGACTGTTCCCTCTGCAACTCTCTCGTCAACTCGTCCCTTCCCACCCAAACCACACGCTTCCCAGGAACTTTCCCCTGCAACTGCAGGAGATGCAACACCTGTCCCTTTACCTCCCCGCTTGACCATCCAAGGACCCCAAAAGTATTTTCAGGTGAGGCAGAGGTTCACTTGCACCACTTCCAACCTCATCTACTGTATCCGCTGTGCCAGGTGTCAACTTCTGTACATCAGCGAGACCAAGCGCAGGCTCGGCGATCGTTTCGCTGAACAACTTCAGTCCGCCTTAACCTACCTGATCTCCCGGTTGCTCAGAACTTTAACTCCCCCTCCCATTCCCAATCTGACCTTTCTGTCCTGGGCTTCCTCCATTGTCAGAGTGAGGCCCAGTGCAAATTGGAGGAACAGCACCTCAAATTTCGCTTGGGTAGCTTACACCCCCGGCGGTATGAACAATGATACCCCTTGTTTTTCCTCTCTCTCCATTGCCTCTCCCTTCCAAGTTCTCCCCCTAGTCTTACTGTCTCCGACTACATTAGATCTCTGTCCCGCCCACTCCCCTGACATCAGTGTGAGGAAGGGTCTCGACCCGAAACATCACCCATTCCTTCTCTCCAGAGATGCTGCCTGTCCCGCTGAATTACTCCAGCATTTTACTCTAACACTTCCTTCAATGAAATTTTGAGTGTTTATTCATTTATGGAAATGCAAAGTGCATTTATGTAATGCCTTTCACTATCCTGGGATGGAAGCCCAATCATTGAAGTACCTTAGAAGAATTTGCAGTGTTATAATGTGAGTGTACAGTAAGGAATTAGATTTCTCAGACTTCCACAAGCTGTTTTATGGTATTGTGATCATTTTTATTGATTGTGAGATAAATACTAGCATTGGGAATAACACCCGCTCTCATCAGTGTAGTCTGTTGTGATTTTTTTTAACCCACGAGTGATTAGATGGGGCTTCAGTATAACTTTCTTTCAAGAGGTGGTCAGCCTGATCACTGGATCGTAGAGTGTCAACCTTTGTTTGTTTTTTAATTATTACATCTCTGGAGTCCAATAGGAATCCAGAACTTTCTGATTCAGATGTGAAACTAATTACAGTGGAGTCATGGCTAACATTTAAAATTGGGGCACGTAGGGGAATATGAACTCAGTCACAGGCGATTTTGAATTTGTCCAACAAATTCTAATCCTTGCGTTATGTTTCTTCTAAAACAAAAAAATTAAAATTATATATTTTTTCATGGAGACATCTTACGAGACATTTACTTGAGGCACGGCACACCAAATTTCTGTTTCGAGTAATTGTTTACTTCAGTTAATAGGCTACTGGAAAAATAACTAATTCTATATACACAGCTGTCCTCGACACAAACAAAGAGCTTGTATCGACAACAGCTGCAAAACAAAGTCACTTCCACTACAAGATGCATCAGCTGCTTTTCATAACTGTCAATTACGAGCTGCACAAAATAATATCAATACTTTGAGTGTTCGGCAGCAGCAATGTGAGAGAAAAAGTACATTTTGGTATCTGCAGCATACGTTCGTAATTGATAGGAGCAGAATTAGGCCATTTGGCCCATCGAGTCAACTCTGCCATTCAATCATGGCTGATCTATCTCTCCCTCTTAACCCCATTCTCCTGTCTTCTCCCCCAAACCTCTCACACCCTGACCATCTTTCATTTAAAATGCAAGTGAAAATGATTTGTTTGATTCACTTTATTGTTTTTCAGCACTGTATTTGGAAAATGTCTAACTTTTCTTCTGCCTCATCTGCGCAGCCCTACCACAAAACAATCACCGTGAAAGTTGCTGCAAGCAACCAGCTGGGTACTGACACTGGGCCATTGTCATTGCTGCTTTAATAGAAACTTTAGGGCTGGACTGTCTTAAAAAAATTCTGTATCTGCATTTTTCTTCTCAAAAGAATCTGATTGTCCACCATCAGACCATTAACAAAAATAAATATTTTTTTCCATTATCTAATTTCATACATTTTAATTGTCCTTCTCAACAGAACAATCAACTTTGCACATATGACTTCTTAACGGGCATGCTCTCAACACAGAAAGGTTTCCTGAATTTGAGTGTGTTCACTTTTAATGTTTAAAAGCTCCTTTTTCTTTTTCTGAAGTTTCATTTTCTAATTATTTCTGAATCCATTATTTTATGTGTCTCGATAAGGTAATTCCTAGGGAATATAGAATTCATGTTCACACAATCCTGTTACTCCAAATATCATGATCAATTGGGAATAGGACCTTGATTAGAAAGAAAAATTCTCAGATGTTTCATAAAGGAAATTGAATACCAAGTCACAATTGGAGAGATTAGGTTAATGAATATATAGTTCCTTCAGTAAATAGGTCAACAGTGATGTAAAAATATATATTTTTAATAGTCATTTTAATATTAGCACAATTAAAATGGATTTTGTTGTACTAATTTACAGTTTTGCTATTCAGATTAATTGCAAGAATATTTACAAAGATACTCATCTGATGGAAATAATGGGATTGCTCATAGAGTCTCATACAATTCACCCACGCCAGGTCATCTATGTCACTTAATGCTGATACATTAGGATTACTATTTTAAATTGTGACAATGACAAAAAACAAAGTAAATTCATACTGACTCAGCAAACCTCCAAGCAGTTCACAGACTCACATAGGCCATTCAAACTGCCCCACCAAATCCACAAGCTCTGCCACCAAGAAGGGCAAGGAGGCAAGAAGCCACATGGGACTACCACCAAGTTCCCATCATCCTAAGCTGGAACTGTACCACCATTTCTTCGTGGTAATTGAATCCAAATACTGCAACTCCATACCCGGGAGACAAATAAAACTGAAGATACTGGGTCTGAGACAAGAACAGAAATGCTGGAAGAACTCAACCAGTCAGGCATAGTGGAAGGAATAACCAGTTAACATTTCAAGTCAAAACCATTCATCAGGACTGAGAAAGAGGGAAAGCAAGTAGGTGGCAGTAGCAGGGAAGGTGGGGGCTGATTAGTAATAAGATGAAATGATATAGCTGTGGAATGGACAGGAGAACTCCTTTGTTTGAGTAATGTATTGCTAATGTTGTGAGTCTGGGTGGTGGCATAAAGTCTGGCCGACAAGAACTAAAGAGGCCAAATATATGTGAAAGGGAAGAATGGGGTTGCAGAATGGCAGCACAAATAGTACAAAGGGAATGAAAGATAAAGTTACCTAAAACTGGAGACTCAGTATTTGGTTCTGCAGGCTGCAACGTTTCCAAATGAGAAATTAGGCATTAGTCCTTGAGCTCAATACCTTATTTTGCTACAGGAGGACTTGCATCAGAAAGATTGCAACAGGTTCAAGAAGCTCCCTCACCATCACAATTTACTTGAGACAGTTTCATTATTTCAAACTATCCATAAAGATTTCAATTGGTGTCGTAACTTTTAAGTATTGCCAACATTGTAGCTACAGCAGGTTTAGAATAGTTAATCCCATTTAATTTATGGAGGTGACTAACTTGCCTGTATCTTTTAATTTTGAATCTCAAATTCCCAATTGTGGATTTTCCGTTTGCTCAACCAATAACTTATGGATGTGTGAGGGTTCATGATTGATAGCTGCAGCATGTTGCGACATCCCTCCCAAATGAAACCTGCAACGTATTTGAGTTGATTGATTTACTGAAAATGCAAATGTCAAGTTGATTATTGTTCTATTTTTCACTCATCTTTGACTTTAAACAAGCAATTTATTAAAATGTGCAGCAAATGTATTAGTCCTTGTCAGAAAAAGAGATTTAATGAGTATTTTTAATATTGCATCTCTGTAGTAACAGTACATAGATATCAACCCAGCTCCAGATTCACAAACATTAACATTTAATTGTAGTTTGAACACACTCAGTGTATTTCCTAATCCTGAATCTGTTTCCCTTCCAGATCAAATGATCAAAAAACTCCCAAATTAAGGCATTCAAGCATTATTTAACAATATTTACCTTGTGTTTACAAAAATTACCTGCGATCCAATATTTGAGGTCAGCTGATCCCTTAACAGTAGGTGCTCCATCTAAATGTTATCGCCCTTCTCCCCTGCCTATTGTGTAATTTCTGGCCCTCGTCTTTGTTTCAATTGATTTGTTTTCATCACGATAAATCTCACCAACTTGATCAGATATATTTGAGGAGGCTGTGGGAAGCTTGAGAAGAAGTTGCGGTAGCCCAGGCTGAGATATATGAATCATTGTTAGACATGAGTGAGGTGCCTGATGACTAAAGGGTGGCTAATGTTGTGCCTCTATTGAAGAAGGGCTGCAAGGAAAAGCCTGGGAACTATAGTCCAGGGAGCCTAACATTTGTGGTAGGTAAGTTAATAAAGAGGATTCTGAACAATAAGGACCATGAGGGGAATAGATAGAGTGAATGCACAGAATCTTTTACCCAGGTTAGAGTAATCAAAAATATGTTGAAGGTGAACCTGAGGAGCAACTTTTTCACCCCGAGGATGGTGGGCATATGGAACGAGCTATCTGAGGAGGTAATTGAGGCAGATACTATAACAACTTCGACACCAAGATACTTGGACAGGTACATGGATAGGAAATGTTTCGATGGATGTGGCCAAACACCGGCAAATGGGACAAGCTTGGAAGGTGGTATCTTGGTCAACGTGGACAAGTTGGCCCAAAGGGCCTGTTTCCATGTTGTATCATGCTAAGACATCATGGATATATAAGGAAAGACTTGCAATTGTAAAGCATTTTTCATGATTTTCAAGATTTTCCTTGGTACTTTAGAACCAATGAAAATCTTTTGAAAAATGTCACTGTTGTAATGTGAGAAACACTGTTTTCAACACTTACACAATAAGTCCCTGCACAATGAATTGTAGAAATTACCAGATAATTGTTTTTGTTTTTTAATGATTAGAACATAGAAATGTACAGGAAAGGAATGGGTCCTTCGGCCAACATTCTTCGGTCTGTGCCAAACATGATGTCAAGACAACCCCTTATCTTCCTGCACTTGATTTATATCTGTCCATTACCTGCATCTCCATGTGCCTATCCAAAATCCTCTAAAACATCACTATCGTATCTGCCTCCACCCTTTGCAGCGCGTACCGGGCTCCCACCACCTTGTGTTAAAAAAAAACTTGTCCCGCACATCTCTTTTAAACTTTGCCCCTCTCACCTCAAAGCTATGCCTTTAAAGTTAAAGCGTTATATTTATTTATTGTATATCTGATGCGCTATCCCTATGAACCCTATGTATGTAATTTGAGGAATAAACGTTATCCAGGGTACTGATAATACCTTTCCAGTGCCTCTTCAAAGTAGTACCAATGGATCACCTTCTTCTATTTGAACGTGTAGGGAGAGTGAAAGACAGCATTGTTCTGTCAAACATACAGCATTACCTAAATACTGCAATTGAGTCTCAGCTGAGGTTTACGTCTCTGTGATGGGATTTGATCAGCAACCTTCTCACTTTTCAGAAATATCAGTGAACTTGAGGAGAAAAATTGAAAGTTAAAATGCATTTAAAAATTGTTTATCTATATAACTAAAAGTCTCATCTTGACCACTTCCGGTCTGCGCTGTATATTGATTTTAGAAAAAACGCTACCCTATATCGTTATGGTCTTTGGCCCTCCTAGTCACAGTCCTCCTCCGCTGAGGCAGCCCCGAGGATTTTTCCGATCGATGAAAATTAAAAAAAGTTATGAGTGTTTAAAAAATCTTGATATCAGCTGATTGGTCCTCTCGCTTGTCAATCACCATGATGAACGTAACACTCCTTCGGGGGGGGGGGGGGTGGGCAGGACTATAAAACCCCGGATGCTTGGACGTGAGTCAGTCACTCTGGAAGATCGCGAGGGAGATTCCACAAGTGCGAATCAACTGGACAGTGAGTCTGCAATGTACTTGCAATAAATTATTTGTTAGCCCTTAATGAAAATGAAATGAGTTGTTTGTCCTGCCCTGTGCTTGAAACTGCAATGGAAAGGGAAATGAAAATGCAATGAGCTGTTTGGCCTGCCCTGTGCTTGAAACTGCAATGGAAATGGAAATGATATGAAAATGCAATGAGCTGTTTGGCCTGCCCTGTGCTTGAAACTGCAATGGAAATGGAAATGAAATGAAAATGCAATGAGCTGTATGGCCTGCCCTGTGCTTGAAACTGCAATGGAAATTAAATGAAAATGCAATGAGCTGTTTAGCCTGCCCTGTGCTTGAAACTGCAATGGCAATGGAAATTAAATGAAAATGCATTGAGTTGTTTGGCCTGCCCTGTGCTTGAAACTGCAATGGAAATGGAAATTAAATGAAATGAGTTGTTTGGTCTTCCCTGTGCTTGAAATGGAAATGGAAATGAATTGAGTTGTTTGGCGTGCCCTGTGCTTGAAATGGAAATGGAAATGAAATTAGTTGTTTGGCCTGCCCTGTGCTTGAAATTGAAATGGAAATGAAATTAGTTGCTTGGCCTGCCTGAAACCACTAATTTCGGCCCATAATACCCCTATTAGCCAATAAACCAGTCCCTTTTGCCCCAAATGCCCATGTTAGCCCAGGAGGAGCATTTTTGTCCAAAAGGCCCATGCCAGGCCAGGAAAAGTCTAGAAAAAAGTGCCTTTCACTGAGATTCCACTCAGATTTTGTTTAAGTCCCTTCGGCCCATCAGGCCTGTACTAGCCCAGGAGGAGTCCCTTCGGCCCATCAGTAAGTATTCCCCCTGCAAGTATTAAACCTCACCCCAGTAGTTTTCTCCCTCCCTTCATTGACTCCCTGTGAGATCCAAGTCAAGTCAAGTCAAGATCCAGGCCAGGATAGACTTTACTCCCTTCATTGCTGTGATCTGCAGAAAAAGATGAAAAATGTCTAAAATTGATTCGCCACCCTCTCCCCCTTCTGTCACAGAGTCTCTCACCTGTTTTGGGAAGAATATCTGGCAGTTTCTGAGCTGCCAGCCCACCAGGCCTGAGTGACTGAGCTGCCGGCCCACCAGGCTTGAGTGACTGAGCTGCCAGCCCACCAGGCCTGGGTGACTGAGCTGCCAGCCCACCAGGCCTGAGTGACTGAGCTGCCAGCCCAAAAATCCATTTGGCCCACAATGTCCATACTAGTCCTCGGGAAACCAGTCCCTTCGGCCCACAACACCCATACTAGTGCTCCAGAAAGCCCCCCCCCCCCCCCACTGGCCACCAATATTGGAATTGATGGTGAGGTGGAATATTGCGTTGGGGGACCAGCCCTCCCGTGTGAACATGGGACCCAACGGTTCCCACTTAGTCTAGTTTTTCATAAAGATGTCTAATTATTTTTCTAATTTAAGGAACTTTGGATATCACACTTATTTTTGGGGAAAATATGTCAAGGGCCAATATGTCTGAACTGCTGCAGTGAAAATGGCCTGATCTTTGTCTCTACAAGAAACATTTAAATAAAGCTTTGCAGAGTGACACTAACTCACCAGTGAAGTACATGTATAGATCCTTTTTGCAATGGAAAAGGAGCAAATTAATAATATTAATATAATATCAAGGGGGGTAGTTAGCGTTTGTGCAGGGGGGGGGGGTTAGCTAGTGTGTGACGCCGCATGCCACTCCTCTCTACCGTTGGTACATTATTTTCCTGACTTTTTAATTAAAATTGTTGACCAATCTGACCCAGCTGCAGACGTTACAATAACAGTGAAATGTGTACATCTTCTGGTAGAAAATTTCCTTATGATTTCAAAAATCCAATCCTCTATCAATTTAGTCGATTATTTCCATAGATATTTACTAAAATTTATCACCAAACTGACATTTAAAAATAATATTAAGGTTGCCAAGCTGCTCACCTCACAATGCCTTTGCACCTGGCCCAAATGCTTCCTGGCACCACCCTGCCTGGCCCCCCCAGCCTGCCAGGTTGTTGATTACATTGTTTTTCATTTAATTATTTCTCACTTAACATCACTAATTCTTAACATTAACTTTTAATTACAAAGACAGCTTTTTAAAAATAAATTTGCTGTCTTCACTGACAGCTTAGATCGGGCTCGCTGTGTGTGTGTGTGCGTACGAATTCCGTAGAGCTGCCGACAGCTTTCATGCATGAGACGCGGACGCTTCATTTCCAGAACATTCTGAACGCGTGACGCACAGTTGCATTTCGCTCTCTCTGTCTCTCCCTTTCTCTCTCTCCCCTTCTCTCTCTCTCCCCCTCTCTCTCCCCCTTCCTCTCCCCCACCCTCCCTCCCTTAAACCCCCTTCCCCCTCCCCTACCCTTCCCTCCACCCCATCCCCTCCCCACTCTCCCTCCCCCTCCCTTCCCCCCCACCTCTCCCCCTCCATTCCCCCCTCTCCCCCTTCCCTTCCCCCACTCTCTCCCTCTCTCTCCTCCCCTCTCCCTCTCCTCCCATCTCTCTCACCCCTCCTCCCCCACCCTCCCTCTCCTCCTCCCCTCCACCCCCCTCTCCCTCTCCCTCTTGCCATTCTGTCTCTGCCCCTTTCTCTCTGTCTCTCCCCAGTCTCTCTCTGCTCTCACTCTCTACCCCCCCTCCCTCTCTAGACTCGCCTGCGTGTTTGGGGCTATGTGTCAGTGGATTGGGCGGTTATGGGGTAAAAGGAGCAAATTAATAATATTAATATATCAAGGGGGGTAGTTAGCGTGTGTGCGGGGGGTAGTTAGTGTGTGTGATGCCGCATGCCGCCCCACCCCAGCCCCCCCCCCTCCCCCGCAACCTCACGTTGGGGGAACAGACCCAACGGGCCTGCACTTGGTCTAGTAACTATTAAAACTCTCTTCGTCAGTTTGTAAGGTTGTCAATCACATCTCCTCCAAAACCCGACGCGGTAACAGAGAAATCTTTACATATTCCAGTAGAGATTTACCACATGAATTCAAAAATCTCATCATCTGAAAATGTGGTTAATTATTTCCTGAGTTTTTTACTAAAATTGTTTTAAAATCGAACTGAAACTGAAGCGAGCTGATGACATCACAATGCCTTTGCTCCTCGCGACCAACTGCGCAGACTTTTCAATGCGCAGCCAGAAGCTGCGAGTTACGTGGCCCAGTTGCCCTCTCCCCCATGGGCTCTGGATTGAAGCCTGTGAACACGTGATCAAGTCATGCAGCGAGCTCCGCTGGGTTTCTTGAAGTTCAACAACATGGCGGCGGTCGTTATTACAGCGCGGCCGCAGACAAGCGCAGTTGAAAAGTCGCCATCGCGCCGGTTACAGGGGACGACCTCCTCTCCGTCTCCGCTGCGCGATCGTCTGTCAGGATGGTGAGTGTGCTGCCGGCCCTCCGCTGTTTTTCACAGTCCTCGGAGCGCTGCGGGCCTCGCTCTGGTCAACGACGCTGCAGCCTAGCTCGGGCCCGGTGCCTGATGGGGAGGCTTGTCCTCTACGACTTCGGTAGCTGCTGCCTCTACCCCCCCCCCTCCCTCTCTACCCCCCTCCCCGAGGCAGAGAGAGGGGGAGAGGGGGGGGAAGAGGGGGGGTGGAGGGAGGGGGGGGAGAGGTAGGTATGTTACAATACTTACCTTCAGCAACGCTGCAATTCTGCCAATGGCCGTGTGAGCGACTTTGGCGCCTTTGAGGGGGGGGGTTGGGTTACAATGCGGTTTTCTACCGCCTGTCCTGGATATATTTTCTCGGGGAGCTAGCAAATGCTGAAGAATTGTTCCGACGGCCGTTCTGTGAATTTTTTTTTTAAATCGGTGGACAATTTCAGCGCTGGAGTAAAATAAAAAGCCGCTTCTAATGCCATCAACGCCGATAACCGGGACGGATTTCAAGTACGGGAGAGCTAAAGGAAAGCCGTTTATTTTACATATAAACGTGCTTCTTAGGATGACTTTAATCCACATTTTACGTTGCGAAAAGGTGATTTAGGCCCCAAACGAACTGGCAGTATTTTTCCTGCCGATATGGGGTTTAAATTCACCGCAACCACAACATTCCAAACGATCGCGTTCCACTCGCAAGATGATTTAAATGGCCATTAATGTACAGGAATTAAACAATAAATTCCTTCCATTTCGCCTATAAATTCATGACAATGAGATATAAAATTTATGTTATATTGTGAATTCTTGTGTGAATGGTATTTGGACACTTGGGCTATTTAAAAATGTTAATCTTTTCTTAAGAAATGGATAGATGTTTAGATCTGGTAATTGAATTTTGTAATTAGCTACAATTTGGTAACTAACTAATTATATGCTTTAATTTCAGGTCATCCAAGTAAGATTATTTCATATTTGTTTCAGAATGCTTCAATCTATAATAACTGAAAACTGATTTCAGTTCTCCTAATTTTTAAGAAAGTTATGGGCTTTTGACTGTCCTCGATCACAGCTTTTGTGTTAATTCAATGCAAAAGCAATAGGGAACAAGATGCTAATTTCCAAGTATGAAAATGGCCATAACGTTTTTGATACTGAAGATATGAAAGTGAATTAGGTGTCAAATTAAACTTCTTTGTATACTTTATCTAATGGGATAAATTGCAGACTTGATTTTTTAAATCTCAAAATGTTGTAACATTGCTAGGAGAGGGGGGTGGAGAGAGGGGAGGAGGGGGGGATGGAGAGGGCCCTTACTCTGCCCCCCCCTCCGCCCCCCTCCCTCTCTGCCCCCCCTTCCTATCTGCCCCCTACCTCCCTCTCTGCCCCCCTCCCTCTCTAGGGAATCCCCCACTTCCCCCACTCCCTTCTTTACCCCGTCCACTCTCTCTCCACCCCCCCCCCCTGCCCTCCCTCTCCCCTCCCTCCCTCGCCTCCCCCTCCCTCCCCCCGTGTGTGTGAGGGGTGGTTAGTGTGTGTGTGACGCAACCCCCCCCCCCCCCCGCAACCGCGCATTGAGGGGAAGGGACCCAACTGGCACCCCTTGGTCTAGTAACATCAAAAAATACACAGGTTTAAATTAATTAAAATGATTGAAATCTAGCTTATTCAACAACTGTTCAGTTGTTTTTATTGTATTATCATCCTATAAATACTTGCACTCGATTTGAATAAAGTTCAGATAGTTGTTGGTAGAATATAATATTGGAATTTATAAATACGTTGAGTGTCTTTTTAAAAAGATTTTTGAACCTTTATTTCATCTAACAGGGTCGATGCACAAGAGAGAACTGCAAGTACCTTCATCCACCAATGCATTTAAAAACGCAGTTAGAAATTAATGGACGTAACAATCTCATACAACAGAAAACAACTGCAGCTATGCTAGCACAGCAGATGCAATTTATGATGCCAGGTGCACAGATTCAACCAGTTGTAAGTATATATGTATTTAAAGCAACAGCTTCAAGAATTAAAAGGATGCTATGGGGGGGTGGAACCTACTTGTGGTGCAACCTTAATCCAATTACCATTTTCCCCATCATGTTTAGTTCCCAATTGTGAATACACAGAATTAGGAAAGTAAAAGTATAAAGGGAATTGTCCTTAAGTTGTATTCATACACCTTGTGATTATTATAACACTAATGCAGGTCTAGAAGCAGTTACTCTACCTGCAGACAAGACATTTGGAAGACCCGCTAGTCCAATTCATTAAATATTCTGACGGTTTTTCTTGAGATTACTATTATATCTTCTACCAGCTTCCCATTATATGTTATTCATCTGGTAGAAAATTTATGAATAGTATTATATTTTTAATTTCAAGAAGTGTATAAATATTCAAATACTTTACACATGCACAATATCAGAATCTGAGCAAAACATTACTCATCCTTGCTTTGTCAAGTTGAGGGCCTACAATAGTTGGCAAGCTGTACACAAAAGGCTGGAGAAACTCCAGCAGCATCTAAGGAGCGAAGGAGATAGGTGACGTTTCGGGTCGAGACTCGTTGGCGAGCTGCTCTCTAACTTCTTATTTTTTTTAGTTCTGTTTAATACTTTGGGGGGGAACCAAATTATTTGATGAAGGAAGCTGACGTGTTTGTCCAGAGTAGTTGAAATGCCCTCCATTTTACCTTTTCCCAATAGTATCGCCTTGGAATCATAAGCATTTAGTTACTTGGTCTTGTAAATCTCATGGCTCATCTCTGTTTGGGATATCATGATGTATTTATTACTAAGTTAAAATGTTCCAACTGTCAGATTCAATTATTTTTATGTTGAAAGTAATACCACCATTGTTTCATTTTTCATAGCGAGCCTTATGTAAACTTCTAGAGTTTATTTTCTTGATAATATTAATAACATACTTTATCTAGAAAGAATTCTAACTCTTGGGTTTATTCAAGATATATATTGTACAAAGCTGTATTTTATTCTGTGTGCAACTTGGTCTCTTTATAATATGATTTTGTAACCATGTTCATTTTTCTCCACAGGCCACATTTCCAATGAATCATGGCACAGGATTAAATAATCATGCTTTTAGTTTTAGCCCTTTCCTGGCACCCATGCCTCACAATGTGGGATTAGTTCCAACAGAAATGCTCTCTAATCCCCCTGTACTTGTCCCTGGAAGCCCACCTATTTCAGTTGCAGGAACAGGAAATGTGCAGAAGCACATGAGAACAGACCGATTAGAGGTAATGTCATGATGTTAATTAAATTCAGCATTGAAATATAAATGTAACCTATTTCTGGTTGATCTTTCTTTTATCCTTTATAGCATTACAGAAAGCGTTGGAAGTAGACTATGGCCCAGCATCTAGATTTGCTGATATTTGTGCAGAATGCAAAGAAAGAGGGGAGAGTCCCTTTGTAGGCTTGTATGATTGTAATGGGAGTTGGAAAGAAAGGAGAGGAGCTACGTTCAAATCTATGAACTGCGACCAGGTAGAAGATCTATTTAGTTAATTGAAAAAAAAAGAGGTGAAAGAACCAAGGAGTGATAACAGGTGTGATCCCTTGAAAATACACAGAAGGGAGGGAAATTTGTGTCTGGTGATGGAACCATGTTGGACCTGGCGGAAATTGCAAAGGATTGATTGTGGAGGCTGGTAGGGTGGAGGAAATGGACCAGAGGAATTCTGCTCTTGTTCCGTTCAGAGTGAGGGGGTGGCGAGCACAGGTGTGTTAATAGCGGAGACACAGTCAAGGAATTTGTCCACTATTGTTGGTTTGGGAAGAAGAATAGCATCTCAGATGCACCTGGGCAGAATTTCTCATCATCAGAGCAAATGCAGCAGACGTGGAAGGACTAGGAGAATAATGGAAAAAGGCAGAATGAGCAGGTCAGCAACATCTGTAAAAAGAGAAACAGTTACGGTTTCAGATCCACGACCCTTCAACAGAACTGAGCATGGAGTAGGTTGGTGTATTTACATTTGGAATCATTGACCTGAGTGTCCAGGAAGTCGGTAAGGTGCTGTCTCAGAATTATTTAAAAACGTAAGGTAGACAAAAATGTTGGAGAAACTCATCGGGTGCAGCAGCATCTATGGAGCGAAGGAAATAGGTAACGTTTCGGGCCAAAACCCTTCTTCAGACTACAGTCTGCTGAGTTTTTCCAGCACTTTTGTCTACCTTTGATGTTCCAGCATTTGCAGTTCCTTCTTAAACCAATTATTTAAAAACATGTTTAGGAAATTGAAGGAGGAAATGTCAAAAATTGAAATGATCATGCATGTGTTAATAGAGTTTGTTTCCAGGAATTTTATAACTGTATGTCTCTACGCAGAGCTGATTCCAGGTGAAATTGGCAATCTTGGGACAGTCTGCAAACTCAAATCTAAAACTTCCATGTGACTCAGTATTATACCAAGTGACATATGTAGTTACTGAACTGCTGGATGATTAAAAAGCATTTAATCTAATATTATTTATCTTCACATTTCAAGATTAGAAGAACGAGTAAAATGTGCTACTTATCAGCAAGCAATTAAATGAGCAGTTTCTAAACTGTATAGGCAAATAATCATTTTACTAATTTCCATATTTTTACTGTACCTTCTATAGATGTTTCTCGATCTATTTTTTTAATATCTTCAGATTTAGCAACACAAAACAAATTTAGATTTTAATCAGATCACAACCAGATCATTAGAATCTAAACTGAATGAATTATACATTGATCCTGCCAAACTAAATACATATAGTACAGTTGCTCTGAAATGTTGTCTTCAAAAGTAATAATGATTGCTAAATTAATGAACCTAATTTGCCTTAATAAAAGGTTCGCATGGATTTCCGGCAGTTGTTACACTGAACAGTATATACTTCAAGAGAGTAATGTTCACATAAAATTAGAGTTCTCTGAAACATGGCAATTTTAGTTCCAGTGATATATTTAATAATAATAATACACTTTATAGTGTAAATACATACAATGAAATATTTCAGCACTGTATCATTTTTATATGTAGGAATTATTTTTTTTCATGTTCACCCTTGGTTGTACACTAAAGTATTGTTTCTTAGCTCTAAGATGCTTAAATGTTAACCAACCTCATTAATCTAAGCACAGTGCAACTTTATTCTTTCTGACAGGTGTGCAGGGAGTTTCAACGAGGGAACTGCACTCGGGGTGAGACTGACTGCCGTTTTGCTCACCCTGCAGACAGCACAATGGTGGAAACCAATGACAACACCGTAACTGTCTGCATGGATTATATCAAAGGTCGATGCTCAAGAGAGAAGTGCAAATACTTCCACCCCCCTGCGCACTTACAAGCCAAAATAAAGGCAGCTCAGCATCAGGCCAACCAGGCTGTGGCAGTAGCTCAGGCAGCTGCTGCAGCAGCAACTGCAATGGTAGGTCATTTATTGAGGTAAAATGCTATACCTGAACAGCAAATTATTACACCACTCAAACATAAATCAACATAGCATTTTTTAAAGATGGAAGTCACCCACTGTTGGTGATGAATCTAGTGCATTTGTTTTAGAAGCATTTTTATCTGTGTCAATTGCAATAGAAAATAAGAAATATTGCAGTTAATAAGCATTACTACTATTAGTGCAGCAAAAGAATAACATTCTAAGCTATTTCACAGGAGCAATATCAAAGATTGATGCTAAACCAGAGTGATATTAGCGTCAAAGAGGTTTTACAGTGTCTTAAAGGAGGAGAGAAGTGGGGATAGAAGGTTAGGGAGCAAATTACAGAGCATATGGATTGGGAGCCAAAGGCACGGTAGCCCCAGGTAGAGCAATTTAGGAATGAGCAAGAGGCTAAAGTTAGAGCATGGTGGAATTGGAAACAAGAAGAATTAAAAAATGAAGCATTGCATTAACTAAGAGTTAAGGTAAATTGGTGAGAGTGATTGGGGAACGGAACTTGTAATAATTTAATGTAGAGACAGCAGAGCTTTACATTATTTGAGATTCATCCCTTATCAGAACAATCGACTTAGTGAGATATATTTAAAACTCAATGCACGGATGAAAAGTAGAAGGTAATTTATGTTTTGATCAGAAAGGAGATTGGAAAGAGAATTATGTGTAAAACCTGTTGGGCGCTGTTGAAACTAACAGTGTTTGAAACAGTGATTTGCAGTGTTTTTAGAATGTTATATGCCACAATTTAACCAGCTTTATGATAGTAATATAATTTAAATTCATCTAATCCCAAAAACCTTTGTTTTTTGATAAATTAGCATTATGCATAATTTTATTATACCATCATATAGTCAGATTCAGATGCAGATTTGTCATGCAAACCAATAACAACAGGGCAGTAATTGATATTTGAATTGATAAACCTTTCTTGGAGGACTAATTTCTAGTCCCACTATAATTTAAAAGCAATGAAGGAAAAATGTTTTTTTTCACATGCCTAAGGTCCTCTTTTCTGCTTTGTTTCAGGTTTGAAGTTGCACTTTCTGCCAATAAATTGTCTGTTTTGGTGTAATTTATCCACATTTTTTCTTTCTCTGCAGCTATTGCAGCAGAGTTAGTCTTCTGTTAGTCATACAGATATTTAAAGTTAAAAGGTACTTTAGGCAATAATGTGATCAGTATGAGAACAAACAGTGAATTTTGATGCAATGCTACAAGATTCAGCTTCCTAGAATGGCATAACAAATATTAGATGTCTCTAGTATTCGTTCTAATGTCAATCTAATGTCAATCTAATGCCGCAGGGATCAATTTCACCAGTTGGAAATGACACCTATCTGTTAGCATATTGTAAAAACGCCCTTCAATGTTGACCTGAACTGCAATGGTTAGAACTCTTACAGGCTCCGGATCCACTGAATCACTGAGGGGGCTATGTTGCTGCATTTATAGTGATTAGAAATATACTGAGGAAAGTCAGTCAATGTTGAGTGCTGGAATATACTTCAGTAACATATGGATATTTAAAAAATATCTTTATTAATGAGGAAGGCATGGTGCATTTGTTTACATATGAAGGAAGTTCTGCAATATTTGCACTATGATAAACACCTTATAGTTGGCTTCTTCCCTCAATCCCTAAATATGTTTTGTCATTATTAATCTCAGAGGTTTTCCTTTTTTTAAAGAAAAGGTTTATTCCTCTTTTTTTTTTAAACTTCATCCCACGCCCTGCGAGTTGTCAAACATTAATACTATTTTCCAATGCAAACTATAATAAATGACATTTGCATACCAGTGAAATACACCTAGATACTAAGGGTTTGTTATGTGGTGTTCTAATGTATAATCTGTAGGCTTTTGCTTAATTTATATTCCTTATATTATAATTGGAAATAATGTACTACTGTAGTTTACTGATTACAAAATCATGGCATTTGAGGGAAAAATAGCATTCAAATTTACTAAACATTTGTGCAATTCCTTATAAAAGCCATTAGGTGTTAATCATTTTACCTTTAAAATGGGAATTGACTTTATATTCAGGCAGAAGTATTTATAGGTCAACAGTTACTATAATTGTAAATCCACCGGTTCTATTGTTACCAAGGTTATATGAGCACCAATTCTGAGGAGGACTAATTTTCCTTTTATATGTTTCACGCATTGCAATCTAAATTGATAAAGCTCCACGCAAATTAAATTACGAACGTACATGAAAATGTCACTGTGATCTTGTTGATTAGCCGTACTAAAAATGATCCCAAATTCCTACATTACATAAAGGCCTTAAACCTGTCATTCTGCTGGTTTATTTCATCTGGCCAAAATTCCTTTTGTTCTAAATGTCCGGTCACTAATTTGGGGAAAATAATCATGTTTGAACTGTGCTCTGTAAACTGAGATGTTCCACTTTGATCTGCATGCCCAAGATGAAACATCTTGGAGGTGGCGTGGTGCATATTCACAGGATTGATTCCAAGGTTGAGGCGGTTAACATACGAGAGGAGTTTGATCCACATTCACTGGAGTCAAGAAAAATGAATGTTGGATGCCATTGAGACATCAGAAATTCTGAAGAGGATTAATTGGATTATGTATTTCTTCTGGCTAGAGCAAGGGTGCACAGTCTTTGGAAATATGTTTGGTTATTTAGGAGTGAGATGTTAAGAAATATCATGGTTGGTGTTTCACCTCATTGATACCGTTGTGCATTAACTCTGTAAAACCCTTTGATTCTCTTAATATCCATAAATATATCAATCACTTCTTGAATATACTCAGAAACAGGGCTTTCTAATTCCTCCTAGGTAAAAAATCCCAAAGATTAATTACCCTCTGGTTGCAAACAAATTTTCCATCTTAAACCTGAAAAGTATAAACTTTACTTTGATCCATAACCGCTGATTCTAGGGCCTCAGCCAGTGGGTCAAACGTCATCTATGTCAATCTTTATCAGAATTTTGTACATTTCAAAAAGAGATCCTATATCAGTCTTGTAAACTTGAACTTGTAGGCTACGTCTGTTTAATCTCATATTCCATGAATCAGTCTGGTAAATAATTGCTGCACTTCCTCTATTGTAGTTACATCCTCCTTTCTTACAATCTCCACTCAATATTCCAGTTGTTTCATCAGGGCCCTTCATCATTGCAATTAGACATCTTTGTTCGTGTCTCAAATCCTCGTGTAATGAAGAACAATATTTAATTAGTCTTTATTTGCTCGTAATAGCTGCATTTTATCTTTCAAAGATACAAGGACATCCAGGTCCCATGGAATATCAACTGGTTTCAGTTTCTCACCATATTTTAAAAAACCATCATACTTCTCTTTCTTTTATTTTTTTTGGAAACTAAGTCAGGCATTTTAGCCTTGTTAGAAATGTTCATGGGAATTGTAGACGTATAATTGGAAGGTAGAGGAATCAAATGTGACGGACAAACTTGTTTAAGTATTTGAGGAAGAGGAAAGAACTGCAGAATGTCTTTTGGTAGTTCCACCTCTGAGGGGTCATTTGCAGAACGGAAAGTTGCAAAATCTTGGATGAGGAAGTTGTACTAAGGTACATGTTACGGTACAAAAAGAAAGGGAGGGTGAGACAGTTAATTGTAAGCCATTTGATCTAACATTGGGAATTGGTACATTCCCAGAAACCAGAATATAAAATTAATATTTAATTAATGCTATATGTTGAAAAGGTCAGACTTTAAGCTCGTAAAAGGTGAGTTATGTATCACAAACCGATGACTGTTCTTTCAGGGATTAAACATATTTATTTTAAAAATGCAATGAATGTTAAAAGCTGTTTGATAAAGTGTAACATGAAGCTTAAGATCAAATATTTTATTTGAAAGGACTCATTTCAGGATTCTTTCCTACTTTTGGTGTAGTGAGTAATCATTTCAGCTACATTAGGGAAGGAGATCAGTGCTGGTCAGGTAATGCTTTATTTGTTTGCAGTCCATGTTCTCAAAGATTAATCATCAAGGATAAATCACAAGGTTAAACTCCAGTTTAGGTACAGGTTGAGATCTGGTTGCTAAAGGCCAGCCACCAGTTATATATCTTATCAGACTTACACCACCAAGGAACTTAAACATGTTATGCAGCTGACCTGATATCACTTCCAGCTGAAGTGGTTTGGGAGTCCCATCTTGACCTTGATTATGGTGGACAGTGAGAGTTGATGGGAATTCTGAGGCAGATGGGTAACAACATATTGTCCTGTTGACATTCCCATATCTAGTTCTTGTCAACTCAATGCTGCAAGTAAAATCTAAATGTGTGATTCCAGCAACCAAAGAGACAGGAGTAGGCCAACCATTTCATCTACGAAGTTTCAAAGGTACTGGGATACTTTTGAGTATTAGTATTGAAAGTACACAATTGTGATGAAGCTGTGCATCTCCTTCCAACTCCAGACAGTCAAGCCCATCTCTACAGAAACTGGCAAACTAGTTCTCAATAATCCTATACGTGAGAGATGGAGCTAATATTCTGAAATGCTTCGATGGGACTATTTTGGAGAAAAATGGCAGCTTGTGGAGGAATCCTAGACAAGAGATGATCTCTTGTCGAGGATTCTTCCATAAGCTGACAAGTATAAGGTAGCCACTCCTAAATCCAATGAACACGGGTAAATGTTTGCTATGTAGTGATACATGAAACTCTCTTTTACAAGGCTATTGAGGTAAAGAAAATACATAATTAAGGAAATGTAAGTAAAATAGAAATGAATGGAAGGATACGTTTGAAGAGGTGGGATAGGGAGAGGCTTGAATCGAGGATAAGCAGCAGCATGGACTAATTGTGCTGAATGCTTACTCCTGTGCTATGTTCTTCTATGTTGTCTGGCTCCCTACATGTATCAGTTACGTTTTCTAACTGAGTAGATGCAGTCTTCATTGCCCATTCATTTTGTCCATCAAATATCTAATACCTAGTTTTTTCACTGATATCCTGGACTTTTACTTTTGCCCATGAAACTTGCGGCCCATGCTGCATCACACTGAAGGCTTTCTAAATTGCATCTTTGCTCATCTGTTAATCAAGAGACTAGCACTGATCTTGTGGCGAAGGCCAGATGAGAGTCCTGTTCAGCATTTGAAGAACAGCGCCACAGAGTCATACAGCACAGACACAGTCTTTTGGCCCATCACATCCATGCTGACCATCAAGCACCATATATATTAATCCCGTTTACCAGCATTTAGTCTGTAGCATGGTAGAGAATTCAGTTCATTGTGCAATATGGTTGGGGTTGATCTCCAAACAACTCCGCATTACTCTACATCATGTGGGATCTGTACTGGAAAATATATTATTTGTAAAATCATAAGGCGCATAGATATGTGGATGGTAACAACCTTTAACCCAGGGTAGGGGAGTTTAAAATAAGAGGGCATAGGTGTCAGGTGAAAGGGGAAAGATTTGAGGTGGACCTGAGGGGCATGTTTTCATGCAGAGGGTGGTTGGTGTATGGAGTGAGCTGCCAGAAGTGGTGGTAAGAGGTGGATACAATTACAGCATTTAAAAGGTATTTGAACAGGTTAAGTGAAAGGAAACATTTACCAAACAGGCAAATTGGGCTGACTCTGGAAGGCACCTTGGTCAGCTTAGATGTGTTGGGTTGGCTGTTTCCGTACGGTATAACTCTCTTCCAATCTAAGCAACAGCTTCTTGAGTTCAGTTCATGTCTGACGTGCCTGAATTCATTTATGTTCGTGACTTTGCTTGATGAGGAAACCGCATTGTATTGTCTTAAATTCTCTTGAAAATTCATAAAGAGACAGCTATCTGTGGAACATGTGTAAGAAAGAACTGCAGATGCTGATTTAAACCGAAGATAGACACAAAAAGCTAGAGTAACTCAGCGGGACAGGCAGCATGTCTGGAGAGAAGGAATGGGTGATGTTTTGGATCGAGACCCTGAATCCCATCCCCATTATTATTCCTTCACTGTAATTCCCCTCTTAGGTGCCTACTTAAACATGCCTATCCAAATTTCTTCAAAGGTATTGGTTGACTCGATTTCCACACCCCTTGCAGGCAACAGACAACATAGTCCAAGTCATAACTACTCTGAAAAACAATTTTCCCTTATACATTTTGTCCAAAATTTAAATCTGTTGCTCTTGTCCTTGAACCTTCAACTAATGGATTTTCTCTCTCTTCCACCTCTAGCCCAGGCATGATCTTGTACCCTTTCTAGCATACTTGTGTACTAAGAAGTCTATACCTCAAACATAACGCCATTCCATCTTTCACCCATCTACTTCCCATTTTGAAGTGCACATTTTTAGTTGATTAGTCTCCAGACAAACTGGTCCTCAACAGTCCATCGCTTCTCAAACTTCTCTGCTTTAGAAACCATTGCACCATCTGGAAAATTTGACTAAATTGCACGTAGCTCTGTTCACATCTTACTTTGGACAGATTGTGGCACTATTATTGAGAATCTGGTTGAAACGGAACAGGAAATAATGTGAATCTTAATGATCTTTCTGATGAGAATATCCAGGGTTAATCCTTATTCTGCATTAATCAGGAGTATATCCTGAAAAGGAAAGGAATAATTTAGCAGTCTTTCTAAAATTAAACAGTAATTAAATGATTAGCTTCCACAAACTTTTTACTGGGATGGTTATTTTTGAGAAGGGAAAGTGGTCTTTTGATGGTTAACTGCCTCTGAAAGATGCAGTTAAATGAGCAATGCAGAATGTAGCCATCTATGTGTTTTGTTAGAGCCTGATGATGCAATAACTTAATTATAAACATGATTATTGCACACCTTTTGCACATGTTGTTATTAGTAATAGTTAAAAGATATTTGTGTTTTGCTCCCTTTATGCTTTTAACAAAGGTACAGTAAATGCTTATTTTGCTGTACAGTACTAATTCAGTATTTGTAACTGCAACCTTTGACAACTCATTTTATGCATGCTATGTGTTATGTATGTTGTATACTGCATTCAGGGTTTTGTTTTTTGTTTTTTCTCCTCACCTACCTGCAATGTACTGCTGCTCCCATGATGCACTTCTGCTTGCTGTTTACCTGTATGTTAATACGCTTGAATCCCATTGGTCCATTGCCATCATATGCTCGCTGCCTGCTATTTAAGACTCAGTCGGCTGCCAAATCTGTGAAACGACCCCTCGAGGCAACCTTTGACCTGGTACTTTGACCTTTCACCTTCTTGCTTTGCATGCACTAGCTGTAGTAAACTAGTATGATAACTTAGATTTTATTTTAATTTTATTTAAAGTGCTTTTAGATGTTGGAAGGATAGATTATTCATACTAATTTAGTGTACTGATCATTAAAAAGCAGCAGTGTACTAAATGTAAGGTTATATTTCTGAATATCAGATTTTTGCTCTTTGCGTTTCAGGTGTAGCAGCAAATAGCCTATGCTTTTATATATTGTAGTTTAAATTAATAATTAGCTTGTGTTTTTATGCTATTTAATATGGGGGTCTTGTGCCAATGTACTCTTTTTAAATTGCTTGTTAGTGTCACTCCCAAATTCCAAATTAGTGAAAGAATTTTCGTCAAATGTATGTTTTTAGATCAGGATAACTTAGGCTTTTAAAATATTGCAGATTATTATTATGTAATGTAACACTTTCAAATATCACATGGTAAAATATGCTGTGTCGTTTTGCTTTGTTAAAAAAGCCGCTCTGTGCCTTTACAGAAAGCTTGTGTTCAGACAGAAGTGTTTTCTGCTGCTTTGACTACTATGATACTTACAGTGCATGAAAGAAATTTGCATACTGTTTTTCCCTGTTTTTTTAATTATACATATCTTACTAAATCCCTCATTCACAGGCCTTCCCACCTGGTGTTCTTCACCATTTACCAAAGAGACCAGCCCTTGAAAAAAGCAATGGCACCAGCACAATCTTTAGTCCGAGTGTTTTGCACTACCAACAGGCTCTAGCCAATGCACATATGCAGCAGCAAACATTTTTTCCAGGTATGTCCTTTACCCCCTTACTGCGAATGGTATAAAATTGCACTGTTAATTTGATCAATAAGATGATGCAACTTTCAAACCATGAGTTAAATGTTCAATGTTATATATTATACTTTTAAACCTTTGCTGGCACTCAGTAACATGCTAATGAAGTAAATGGTTTTAAAAGTGCTGTCTTTTAGTTTTAGTTATTCTGGTAAAACAAGACTCAACAGATAATGCCTTTGATGTTGTACCGTGAGACCTCTTTCCTTTGCATACTTGCTTTGAACCTGGTTCGAGTTCAAAGAAATGTTCATTTGTTTGGGATTACTGAAATGGCTTGGAGACAGGTTATGGGTTTTTTTTTGTACAGATTGTCTTTAGGGATATTCATAGTATTTTTCATCAAGCTTCAAAGCATTTCTTAGAAATTATTATTTTGTAGAGTTAGGCTTAAACTGATTATGCTTAAAAAATGTTTTAATGGATACAGTGGTTGTGAAATTCGAATATTTAAAAGATTGAACCTTGTTAACAATTGATACTTAAATCAAAAAATATTATTTGGCAATAATATATAGTTATATACAATGTTTTAACATTTTAAAGCTTATTTTTATGCATGTGAATGTACCATTTTTTAGCACATCCTTTCTGACAGCAGTGCCATCAATCATAAAATTTACTGTTGATCCAACAATTAAACACCGTTAAAATATTCAAATATGGTACACTATTAAAAAGAAACATTATAAAGGTAAATCCATCATTCAATTGACATTTAAAAGCAGAAAGATTCAGGCTGTGGCTCTTTATTTTTTCCAGCTTGATATCTTTGAGAATCTTGCAATAACTAAATAGGCCATGCTTTCCATTCTGCCTGTGTGGGTTGTCCAGTTAATCAGCACCCCCCCTTGCTCTTTGTCCATTTCTTATCGCTCCTTGACTAATTAGTCACTAATGCTATTAAATTCACATTCATTGGCACTGATTGACCTACCAAGAAAGGAAAACCCAGGAGAATAAATGTAACTAGTTCCCATTACTTATGCAGTCATTAAATAAAATCTGAATACAGCGCTTTGTGTTGCATATTTACATTAAATACTTTGCCACTCAAACACAAGGACTCACAAAATTGTGAAATTTATTCTGAGCATAGGTTATAAAGATCATCATGTAATATGATGGTACCAAGTACTCAGCTATAATATTAACAAAAATATACTATGTTATTGACCTACTTGAATATTCATATTAAATGAATATTGATATTAAAGTACTTGGCAGATTTGTTTTCTTTATTTGAAAATATCAGTACAGTTGGTCTTTTGTTCTCATAATTTGATGAATAGTGTTTCTCCATGTACAGCGATTATGTAAATTTGCTAAAAAGTGGTTAATTCAGACTTTATATACTTGATGCATGCTTTCTTGTAACAATCAAATTATTCAAGTTCCCTGAAAATTAATTAAAACCATCGCTAAAAATCGCATAAATAAACATTGTTCAAAATTCAAGATATTTGCAATTATGCATCTTTCCCTTCATCCCTAAAGTACGAACGGCAAATTAACATTGGCCAATTTTACATTTTGTTATTATTTTGCTATTCTATACAAACTACTTTTGAGCATTGTACAGCCAAAGAAGTACAGGTTTGTAGGTTAATTGGCTTGGTAAATGTAAACATTGTCCCGAGTGAGTGTAGGATAGTGTTAAAATGCGGGGATTACTGGTTGCCGTGGACCCGTTGGGCCGAAGGGCCTGTTCCGTGCTGTATCACTAAACTAAAAGAATGAAATTGCCCACCTAACATTTGCAAACTGATTTTTGTTTTTGCATTTTGCTTCATCCTTAAAGTTGTTTTTCTGTCGATTGTGTTTTCAATGGTGATTAAAACTCCCAAATTACCCAGTTTCACCTCCGACTTTGTTATAGATTCATTATATATTTTACACTCTGTTCTAATAATGTAACTGACTTCAGGAGGAAATCTAAAATAATTTATTTTGCTAAGTTAGGTGTAACACTTTGACAAGTTCATTGCTTAACAAATCAAGAGTGAAAAGAGGAACATTTGGGATTTTGAACTGAACTTAGTACTGTTAAAACTAACTGAGATATAAGAAGGTATTTAATATATGTTCTTCAAAGTCCCGGCTATGAGATCTAACACTAACCATGCATTTGTTAATACTTTTTTTTTCCAAATTCACCTTTTTAAATGTTCTAAACATGATGCCAGGGTCGGTGTTTTGCATGACTCCTCCAGCTACAACTGTTGGTAGGTTTTGCTTTTTGTTTCCTAACCTTTAATGTAGTCAAGTTGTAGAGAAGCTTTTATTGTCTTTTTTTAAAATTAATCTTAAATAATATGCTATGCAATATATTAAACTGTTTTGGGTATAGTGAAATCAATTTGTGTAGAAACTTGTGTATCTTACTCCTTTTAATACATTTTAAATCCACTTGATAAATTGTGATAAATTTTAAGTAAATGTATCAAGATCACTGCATGCATTTATGTATTTTGGATAGTTTTAAAATAATGATTGACATTTTGGAGCACAACCTGACAATAAAAACTGTTGTTTCTAACATTGAGCCCAACTGGTACTCAGAATCCAACCTAAACTCTTTCACTAAATAGTTGAAAATAGAAAATATATTTTAAAATAATGTGAAATCTGATTTTCTGTGGTAAATCATTTTGTGTACGTACCTGTTTATGCAACTTGTTTTTGCCAGATAACACTGAAGCTATTTTAAGTATTTTAGAGAATCAAGTCTTAATATATTATGTATCAGAGTCTTCCAGAGAATTTTGGGCAGTTGGATTCTTAAAAAACAAATTAACTGATATATAATTTTTCAAAAAGATTATTTTTTGAAAAATGCTTTGCTGCAATATTTTAACCCATTATTATAGGTGGGAGGGGAGAGGTCTGGAAGAATATTTCTGGCCATTTATTCCCAAGCCTTTACCTTCCTATTGTGTGTTCTCTGGGAAACCCTGATTATGTTGGCATTGGTCCTTTTTAATTGTGATTGTAATAAGCTTTTTCCTTTCTCTTTTTTTTAATTTTCTCCCATGCTTCCTTGCTTTGCATTATGATTGCATGTCACCTGCTGGTGTAACTTCCTCCTCCCTCCACGATGGCTTTCTGCTGTGTGATATCTGCCATACCCAAAAATCCAACACATGTCATGGTTGCCATGTGCCACACCCTTGTGTTCATTGCTTCCATGGTTCCCTTCCTGAAAGTACCCTTGATGCACAGTGCTACGCCCGCCACTGTCTCTGCAGCAACAACATCTGCCACAAGCGTTCCTTTCGCCGCAGCAGCTGTAGCCAATCAGGTTTGCTCCTTTTACGCTTTCTTTCATAAACCCTTCACCCCACGACTCTAAACAAGTGCTCATTAAAAGATGTTTACAATTTACAAAATATGCAAGTTTTCAGCTACTCAAAATTGGCTAATGCAGAAGCACGTGTTTAGAGTTGTCATTAATCCCAAACAACAGTATGTTTTTGTGTGTTCTGTGCTGCTATTATTTTTCATTAATTTCAACCTTGCTGTACTAATATTTTTGTTTGAAGTTCATTAAATCTAAGTTGCACTGTTGTTGCACCATGCAGCAAAACATAATTTATTAAGTATTTTTGGTTTGAACACAAATGAAAGTATTTCAGTACCTCATTAAGTTTTGTTATTCTTGAGTGCAGTAACTATCAGAGAAAATTTTGTTTTATTTTAAAATACTGTGTTTTGAATGTTCTGTTCCATTTCATTATAGTTTTGTAACAAATCCAGATGATATGATTAGTGGTGGCATTTAAAATATATATGGAAAAATACAGGTTTTCCAAAGCTTCTCTAAATACAGTAAATTAATGAGTCAAGAAAATCAGTAGTAGTATTAATTAAACCGCTCAGCGAATGGACAGTGTGTAAATTGTAATGCCAACCATAAGTCTATTAGATTTTTGTCAAATCTACAAAAGT
Organism: Raja brachyura; assembly: GCA_963514005.1. Next base: position 25,507,296 of record OY740786.1, on the reverse strand, counting down.
GTGATATGTGATCCTTCCTTCAAGGGGTGGGTTGGAAGATTGACCAAAATGTGTTCCCAAGAATCCTGCCACACCTTGAGTTATACTTCCTCTGCAGAGGAAGAGCAAAGCTGTGATTGATGGCCAATACCTCAGCATCCTGCTTTATAATTTTGTTGCAGTTTTATGGTAACACAGATAAATTAGGAATAAATTCATCAAAACAAAATGACAACACCTCCTCTAAATAAGATCCTCAATGATCCGATTTACGTTTGTTAATTAGAATAAAAAATAATGTACAAGTTGCTCCAGTGTGCAATTTACACACCCCTTTTGACAGCTTCACCTTTGAGGAAAACTTGTTCCATGGATTTAAAATAGGTTTAGATTTTTCCCCTTAAGTATTAATCAAGACAGGAAGAAAAATGAAGCTTTGAAGCCCATTTATTCAGTTAATAAAGTGCTGTGTTAATTGTTACAAGTTTAGCTAAATAGGAATAAATGTGAAAAAATGGACAAATAGCATTTTTAATAATAAATGTTGAATTCTACCAAGCCTTTTGGATAACCACAATGGTGTAAAAGTCTCTTCCCCATTCTTATAGCAATCTAGACTACATTGAAGGTCTGAATAGTGCCAATTATTAAATTAAACAATTATAGAATATTTAAGACAAAGGACCTAGTTTGAGCAAAGTCTACCTGAAAGTAGAGTATTGACAACTTCAAAATTATATTTCAACAGTTAAAACAAAAGGTGAATTAAATATTCTTAAATGCTGTTGCAATTGATTCTTTATAGTTAATGGGGAGGGGGAGTAAATCTCAAACATCAAATTTTGTATCTTTCTAGCTTTTATCAAACAACTGCAAAATATCTGCAAATCTTCGGTAGCTAAGAAAATAGAAATGATGCATAGTATCAAAAAATCTAGTGTTTCCTCTGGATAATCTTTCAGGCAGCTTTCAGCACATCGAGTAGATCTCCTAAGATGACGTGTTTCGGCCTCAGCTAATTAGCTCTACTTGCTGTTAGCTCTACTTGCACCACAAAACTCCCTTTCAGTCCTCTTCCTTAACTCCCAGAGCAACAGTTTTAGTTTCTATGTTACAATGTGGCAATGTGGCTCAGCATTCCAAATTTTATGACTAGGTTTGGTAGTAGGAATTCAATCGCACTCATTAGTGTAAACAGCATCATGTGATAGTGGTAGCATATTGCAGTCCACTTCCAAAGTTTGGCTACGGAGGTGGAGAACAAGATGCAACTGTTGCTATTTTGTTCATTTGGCACAATCAACTGAGGTCAGATTTGCATCCCTATAATCATTAATTACAAATTTTTGAAGCTTGATTTTTGTCCTTCATCTCTTGGGTTATCTTTTTGTATCACACTGGAATTTTGACTTTTTTTTAAAACATTATTTGTTTCCTATACTTTACTATTGTTTACTACGAAGTGCCATGGTACAAAACGCAACCAGATTTAAACAAAAAGGGTAGTAATTGGGAGACATGCAAAATGCTCAAAAGTCTGGACATAAGAAAAGGAAGAGATGCCAAGGGAGAGGAGGAGTTCATTATTTTTTCTGTTTTATGAAATAGTGGGTTTAGTTAATGCTCTGAATCATGACTTAAGTGCAATGAGATGATAGGAAGGAGGAGTTAGTAAAATAATATAGATGCAGCTGATCTATAAATTCATATGTATTGTAGGAAATATAGTGTTGAAGTCATGGATAAGTTTTGACACTTGAAAAAAAGTTATTGAAAGAAATTGATTAAAGCAGAGTCCAAAATTCTTGGGAGTTACCCATGACATTGATTATTGACACAGGGTGGGGGCTAAAATCAAGACTCTATAGTCAATTCTATTTGAAGTAGGCAAAGTTGATAAGATGACAAATATTGAAAGGTTGTGGAAGATCTTCATCGTCCAACTACCAAAGAAAGTAGTGTTGGTTCCACTTAAGACTAAAGAATTGGTATCCCCCTCTTTTTATTACCACTCTCAGTTCCCTGTGCCCCACCCGGATGTGCATCCATATCTGTCACCATTCCTTTGCCCCCCCATCCCCTTCCACATATAATTCCTTCCTCTTGCTTCACATTTCGCACATCTTCTCTCCTCATCTCAAACCCTTTTGTCTCCTTTTAATCTCTGATCTTTGTCCACCCATTGATAATCAACCTCTCTCCCTGTATCCTGCTATCTATCACTTGCCTGTCTTTAGACTGCCCTCCACCTCCTTACCAGAATCAGTCTGAAGAAGGGTCCCAACCTGAAATGTTGCCTATCCATGTCCTGCAAAGATGCTGCCTGAACTGCTGAGTTCCTCCAGAATTGTGTATTTTGGCTCCTCCTCTATTTTTCTTTGCATTGAGCTTTCGTTTGCCCTCTCTACTTGTATCACTTCAATCCTCGCATACTTACACTTTTGTGTAAGTAACCGAATAAAGTATTTTAGGCAATAGACAATAGATGCAGGAGTTGGTCATTTGGCCCTTTGAGCCAGCACTGCCATTCAATGTGATCATGGCTGATCATCCACAATCAGTACTCCGTTCCTGCCTTCTCCCCATATCCCCTGACTCTGCTATCTTTAAGAGCCCTATCAAGCTCACTTGATATAAGCTTTTCTCTCACTACAGGTAACCACAGCATTCCTTCTCTCTATCCCTCCCCACCCAAGTCACAATAGCTTATCATTTTCACCCTACAAACAGCTTACAATGGCCTGTTTAATTTATCATCGTCACTTTTTTGCACATCTTTCATTCATTGTTCTTTATCCTCCACATTACCATCTATATATCCCATTTTCCTTATCCCTAACCAGTCTGAAAAAGGGTCTCGACCCGAAACGTCACCCATTCCTTCTCTCCAGAGATGCTGCCTGGCCCACTGAGTTACGCCAGCTTTCTTGTGTCTATCTTCACCTGTAATTAATTCCTCTTTAACTCTTATTGATTTTCCTTTCATTCTTACCCTGATATTACTGCTTATACCTTTGGCTACTCATTCCAAAATTTCTTATAGATTCCGAAATTTGGCCTTGAATTCCTAATTCATGAACCTCAAACTTTAATTATTTTTACATTAACCAACACTGAGGGATCACTTATCAGCACACCCTGAAGAAACGGATATACTCAAAGGAAGCGAGCATGGTCTTGAAGAGATAATTAAAGAGGGTCTGAGGGGCATGTTTTTACACATAGATTGTGGTGGCATATGGAATAAGCTGCTAGAGGAGTGGTAGAAGGAGGTATAATTCAGATATTAAAAGATAAGTTGGACAGTTCAGGAATAGGAAAGGTTTTGAGGGATAAGTGCCAAACTCAGGCAAATTGAATTAGTTCAGATTGGCATCTTGGTTAACATGGACAAGTTGGGCCGAAGGGCCTATTTCCATGCTATATAACACTATGATTCTATGCAAACTCTACACAGATGGCAGCTGGGGTCAGGATAGAACCCAAATCCTTGGAGCTGCGAGGCAGCAGCTCTGACTGTGCACACCATGCCGCCCATCTTTTAAATGCATCTGTGCTGTTCATCTAAACTGTGAGTTCCACATTCTCTTCAATCTCTGGGTAAAGAGGCTTCTCTTAATCCCCCTGTTGCATTTCTTAGTGACTATCCTAAATTTATGGATCCTAGTTTTGGTATCCACACAAGCGGAAGTATCATCAACACTCTATCCTATCAAATAATTAGATAATTTCATAAAGTTCTATAAGGTCCACCCCTGGTGCTCTCGAGTCGAGGATAAAGGCCCAGGTTAATACTGAGTCATGTAGCATCAGTGGAAGGGGATGGACAGTCAACATTTCAAGTCGGGGACCTATTGTCAGTCGGAAGAAGTGTCCTGACCTGAAACGTCACCTGTCCTTTTCCCTCCACAAATGCTGCCTGACCTGCTGAGTTCCTTCAGAACTTTGTTTTACGCCTAATATTCCATCAAACCACAGTCTCACATCCAGGGTTAATATTGATTTCCCATAGGTTTAGCTTATAAATTCTGTTATCATCCTGGCAAATCTTACTTTCCAGTTTCGCTATATACTTTTGGAAACAAGAACTGGACACATTATATATGGTCTAACCAAACTTGATATATGTTTAACTTCTCTGCTTTGCATTTCCATCCCCTAGAAGTAAAGCTCAATGTTTCATTTGTCGTTATACACTTATCTTTTGCCCTTCTGCCACAGTTAGACCTCCTCCTTTCCTATACAGTGGTCTTCCTATTTGTACTGAAAGGTGCTATCAATTACTCAGCTAATTTGAAATGAATTGTCCAATTACAGTTCCAGTTTAGAAGTTTATATGTACTTTGTATGTTGCTATAGTCTTTAGAATGAGCTTTATCTCAAATAATAATTTCCAAACAGTACTATTGATTTGCAGTCAAAATCATTTATGGACCAAAATGATCAACTTCTACTGCCCAATTGAATATGATGATATCTTACAGAAAATTTAAATTTGTAACATGGTGGTATATTGTCAGAACCTTATCAGTGTAATTACTAGGAAGTTTTATATATTTTATATATTTTTATATATTTCATTTCAAACCCTTTTTCTAATTGTTTTGCCTTTACTGAATAGAAATGTCTGATCTTTTTTTCCCCTCCAATTACACTAACATGGTATTACAAGGGATTTCAAAAAAATGGTTGGTTTATTGATGTTTCCAGAGATGTCCTGTAATTTGGTGTAAATGGTAACTGAACGTTGCTAATGCCACAAGTGTGCTTGTGTCTTGTAATACTTAGCCAGTATTTATAGTGGCACAACCTTATATTGTAAGTTGCAGGTCCCTTTCCAACAACTGCTTTAGAACCCCATTTTGGTAGTGAGCGGTGAGAGATGTGCACAGTGAGGCAGAAGGAAGAGTTCCAAACCAGTTGGGCCATCTTTCTGAAAATGTACAAGGTTGAGCAACACAATTTGAAAGGAAGTGTGTGTGTGTACTTCGTAAGTTGTTGTTAACCATATGCAATTGTTCACCAATACCAAGTATTTGCTTGGAACTCCAATGCTATTTTCAGTGGACGTTGGTAATATAACACAATATACTTTTATCACTGAATCTGAAGTTATGTAAAAGGATGTTCAACAATAAAACAGTTGCCCAACAGTTACTGTGTAAGTAGTTCCAACTTGAGAGGGTGCTAATATTTTCACACCACTATATCACTGTTTTCTACAATAAAGTGCTCATGGCACAGTTAATAAACAATTCCCTATTGCTGGATTTTTTTGAAAACTAAAATACGGTACCTTATTAATGTCCTGTAATGGAAATAGGATGGTAGATCAACATATCTGCTCCAAAGGAGAGAAAAAATAGTATTTTAATGAAGCAGTCTGCAACTTGGACGTGTTATGGCATAATCATTAAATATTTCAAGTGCCAAGAAAAATCCACACATGACAAGATCATTATCAAATCTGATGTTCTTAAATTTAATGTAAATAATAGATATACTCAGTGCCTCCTAACCTGGGGGCTGGGGGGAAATTAGTTCACAATGCTTATGTTCAATCAATAAAAATAATGCACAGGGCAATATTTATGGATGTCCTTAAGCTACTTTTGAAAAGGAAATTCAAAACTGAACGACCTCCGTTTTTTCCAGTAACCTTAGGTTCAAAACCACAGAGAAAATGCCTGCTGAGCATTTCATGCACTTCAGATCCACTCTTTGTTCATTATGATAGTAATTTTTCACTGCTTTTTATCAAAGCATGTATATTGCTTATGCAGCTACACTGCAGAAAATTTGCATGTTCTTATTTCACTTTGGGGCTCAGCACTTAAATTAACCCAGAGTGCCTCTCGGTCATTATTGCATTTATACCAGCAAAATGTATAATCACAGGTAGATCTCTCCCTTCCCCTTCATTCACACTGCACCCATTGTGTGTACCTAAATATATATTCAATATTTACTCTTAACTTTCTGGGTCTTTAAATTGCATTTACATTTGTCAGAAGCATATCGCTGGCAAAGGATTGCAATAAGTTCCTGACTCGTTTGGGCATCTGATGCAGAATGTTTTCGGATATGCACAATTTAAAATTTCTCTTTAAGTATTTGGTCTTGAACCCAGAAGTTAATAGTGCTTCAGCCATCTTAAGTCAACCTATTGTGATCATGTAAGCTTAATACAGATTAAGTTGAAACCTATATATAAAAAAACTTAATCTACATCTTTAATATCCCCCTTGTATTTAAAACTGCCCTTTTCTGACATTGCAATGCAAAACTAAACCTAGCACTGTTTGTTTGCTTGTTAAACTGACCTACCCTATTCCCCTGTGGTATGTCTTTCAACTAACTTTCTGTTCAACCTGCTGATACCCCATCCTTTATCCAAGTGAATGGAAGCTTTGCTCATCTGTCGTGACTTCAATTTGGGCCACTGTTCTTACCTAAGCTGCTGCTTTCCGAAACATGGGAAAGGTATGCTATGGTGATTCTAGCAAAAGATGTGCTTTGCAATTTTTTTTTTTAACAATTCAGCTTATGAGTGAGACAGCTGCTATTACTGTGCCTGCCATGTTCCTAATAATTCTGTTCTATAATTATGCTAAGAATGTAGCTTTCTCTCACTGGCTTCTAACTGAAACTGGTCAAAAGATGATATATAAGGCCTTAACAAATCATCTCATCCCTGATAAATGGCTGCAAGCACTGAAAGCCATAACCAACTACGGTAACTTAATTTATGTTCTACCCATGGGCATTATTGCTGTAAACTACAGTTTCATTCAAAGCAAGTATAGATTTTTGAGAAATCTAAAGTACATGTTTTTCGGACGTGTCTGCTAGATGTTGTTGTTCATGATTTTGCCCAATGTTTAGGATTTACTAAAAATGGAAATGTGTACATTACTATTTTACAATTGACGATTACTTTAAGAAGCTGTATGTTAGTAAAAATGGAAATATTATATTCAATTGGCCAAAATCGACTAATAACCTTGTTTTTACTTAGTTTTTAGAAGACATGAAATGATTCCTTATTTGAAAACATTTCACCAGATTCAAAGAATAGATTTTTGTGGTTAAATCTTTGGGAGCAACTGATTTTTTTTTTTTCTTCATCAGTTTACGTATTGTATAAAATATTTGGTACATCAGCTTTGTGTGAGTTCTGCTTTGCCATTGCTCTATTGTAAAAATATTTTTCTTATCATTTTGCTATTGCATTGTGAGTCTCTGGTTCTGATTCTTGGTACAGACAGTCTAATGGGAAATGTTCATGTCCTGCTTCACAAAATTTGCACCAAAGGTAATTTAAAGTTCATAATAACCCAAACGATGGCAGAATAATTCTTGCACCCTTCATGATTCGTGTCACATTCCTTAAATTTATTTTAGTTTCTAACTGATTTAAGGAAGTTCCAGTCCCTCCTTCATCACCATGATAGTACATCACTCTTTGCAGTTGATGCATGCTCTTGTGCTTTAATTATGTTAGCATGTAGATCATAGCGATAACACTGATTTGTAGGTGCACCAACAATAAACTGCACAGCATTAACCAACCTCCACTTGCTTCAGTCAACTAAATGAGCTGAAGTTGGGATTCTTGGGAAAGTATTCTTGAGATCATCGGCAAATATTACACAACTTATTACAATTTATTCACAAACATTTGGAGAGATTTAGTTAATTATTTTGCAAAATGGTGTTTACCAACCTTTAATCATATCTCTTTACTTAAAACTCTGATCTTGGATGTGTGTGTGTTTATCTGTGTATAATCACATCTTCTCGAAAAAACGACGCGCTAACGGTAAATTTTTTACACATTCCGGTAGAGATTTTCGCCGTGGAGTCCGAAATTGCCTTATCTGAAAATGTCACAATGGGTCTGTGCCGTCTTGCTCGCGCTGACCCGCTGCTCTCCGCTCCCCACCTCCTCCCCACCCTCCTCCTCCTCTTCTCCCCCCCCCTCCTCTCCCCCTCCTCCCCTTCCCCCTCCTCCCCTCCCCCCTCCTCCTCCATCTCCTCCTCTCCCAAGCCCCTCCTCTCGCTCCCTCCTCTTCCCCCCTCCTCTCGCCCTCTCCTGTCGCCCCTCCTCTCCCCCCTCCTCTTCCTCCCCTAGCCTTTTTCCTCTCTCCCCCTCCTCTCCCCTCCCCAAGCCTCTCTCCTCTCTCCCCCCCTCCTCACTTCCCCTCTCTCCCCCCATCTCTCTCCCCCCCTCTATCTCTGCCCTCTCTCTCTACCCCCCCCCTCCCTCTCCCTCTCGACGTGCTTGCGAGTTGGGGGCTATGCATGAGGGGATAGGGTAAAAGGAGCGAATGAATAATATTAATATAATATCAAGGGTGGTGGTTAGTGTGTGTGTGTGGCGGGTGGTTAGTGTGTGTTGTGACGCCACAGGCCGCCCCCGCAACACGCGTTGAGTGGACGGGACCCAACGGGTCCCACTTGGTCTAGTTGGAGGGGGCGAGAGGAAGGGGGGGAGAGGAGGGAGCGAGAGGAGGGGCTTGGGAGAGGATAGGAGGGGAGAGAGGAACAAAGTTTTGTCTGATTGACAAATAAATTCAATTCAGTATCCCTATAAAAATAACCATCGCTAGTTTTTTTATAACGTAATAACTGCCGCTCTGTCATGAAGTAATTTAATGATAATTTCTAATCTCTTGTCCCAGTGCTTCTAGTTAGAAATTAGGTCTCTGATACAATCCTGGAATAGTGTGCATGACAACAACTGGTAATAAGTTAGAAAACCCAAGATCTTGATGGGTAATAGAATGTAAAGTTTGTGTAATTCGTTTGACAGATTGTCATGCAGTAGTCTGTGGTTATTTTTACAACCATGTCAAGAGTAATGTTACAGATTGCCAGGAGGTTTCAATTCATCCTATAAGAAACTGTAATTCTTCTAACTTAAAGGAATGTGTTTGATACTTCAGGGTGTCATTGATTTCAAAGAATCAATTTAATCAAAGTAATTCGGCTTTATTTAAACACTGGGTACTGATTGCTAACATAAAATCTTGAACATGTGAGTTAAAATAAGCAGCTATGAATAACACAATTGGATATTCCACACACCATGTTCACTTGTTGAACTGAATAAAGATGATGACTATGGTAAAACAGCGTGAGTGTCAAAGGAAACTGGGTTTAGTAATACAAATAAGAGCTTGGACAAATACAGTGCAATTTTATCTAATGATCTCTGGCAATCTGGAGTATATTGACAATTTGTTATTGTTTAAATCAATGTTTCTTAACACTGATCTGTATATTAAACCATATTAGGTAAATTGAAAAGCGCTTCTTAAAGGAGAAGGGGAGATTTCGGAAGGAAAGTCTGGAGCTTATGGTCAAAGTAGCTGAAAGGACAGAGCGTTTAAAATTGAGGTAGTGCAGGAAGCCTGTATTGGAGGTCATGGATATCTCTGGGAGTATTGCATTGCCTGAGTCCAGTCAATGCCTTGGTCACCAGCAATCGGGAGTAAAGGTAGCCTTCTGTGATAAGAAGGGAAGTAATTGGAATAAAGATTAAAGGCATAATTCATTTACCCTTTTTTTTCTCCTTTCCACCTTTTGCTTTCTATTTTCATCCTAAATTCAAATGGTCTACATTTATGAATGTTAACTTATGGAGCTGTAGTGACACCAGTGATTCATTTAGGCTTGCAGCTTAATGTGTTTAATTAAGAAAAAGTGAGGGAAACAAGCAATAATGTCATCGGATGAATACACATCGTGCTTTTATTTGATTCAGGGTAGTAATCAACAAAATGTTTAATATACTTGGATTTGAAAGAGAAAATCGGTATGGTTGAATTAAACTGGGTGAATTAATTTGGCACAAAGATGAAATCATTTCAATGGTTTGATGCTGATGGTTAGAACTACATAATTAACTTTGGTAGTACAGTTTGTGCATGGTTCTGATGATGGTATGAGTGCAGAGACAGGTAAAGCAAAATGAAGGTGATAAAATGGTGCACAGAGCTGAATCATAGGTATAAGTAAATAAGAAAACCCATGAACAGGAATCAATAGTATCAGGATCAGTTATGTTCATGAAAGTATCTTTAATACAATAAACAGTAAATTAGATATTTTCATCTAATAGTGGATTATAAAGGTAAACTGGAACTTTACATGTTTTGGGAGCCAAACAGCAACTTTGAAAGGCTAGTATTATAAATAAAGTAGTAATAGAATGTTTATTATATCCTAGCGTAAATAAAAACTTGGCACAGCAACTGAGAGATAAGGTTCTTAAAAGATAATCAAGAACTGGGGAATAAATTGTGTGCAGTTGCTCAAGGTCGAGCAGAATATCCCAGTAAAGTGCCTGTCCCTCTTGGCGAATTTTTTTAGATGCCTGCCGGTGTCATATCAGGGTCGCCAAAAGATTTAGAACTTTTCAAAATCCAGCGGCGACAAAAAAATGGTGCGACACTTGAGGAAACACCGTGCATCATTACGTCATCAGGCCGCAACTTTTTCGGTGACCTGATATGTCAGTCAATTTTGCCGGCAGTCGCCGAATAAATCGGCAAGTGGGACAGGCCCTTAACAAGCCCTCTGATCTTGAGGATACCAATGAACCCAGCAAGACCTAGTTTGACTTCCCCCTTCCATTTCACACAAATTTTAACTTCTGGAATGAAACATTTTTCTCCTAGTAATCTAGAAACTTTGACATGCGAGTCTGGTAACAGTTTTTCCACTTAAATTAGGCTTTCTACTTTGTTTCTTCTTATCATCTGGAATTGCTTAGAGTTTACCCAGTGGAACAGACTACTGGTACTAACTATGTTTAAGAAGGAACTGCAGATGCTGGAAAATCGAAGGTAGACAAAAGTGCTGGAGAAACTCGGCGGGTGCGGGCTTTTGATGCCAAACTGACTTTTGATGCTGCCGCGCCCACTGGTACTAACTATGGTTTAAGTTGCATAAGCCTCCTCGCATCATAGGTTTTACTCCTGTATTTAATTATCTCGATTCCACAAATGCATTTATGTCATTTATTCTGAGTTGTAATTTTGCATTCTAACCGTTGTTAGGGTGAAGATTTTTTTTCAGGATTCTATAATTGATTCACTAATGATTAGTTGCATCTTTCAATTTTGGATCCTCTTTCACTCCTACATCCAACCCCTTCACTTTTAAGGACTTCTTTTGCATCATTGCTCGGAATTTTTCAGAACAGTTATTCCCTCCTGCTCCATTTTTCTTCTCAATTAAAACTTCACACTTTGATCTCTTAATCAAGCCATTAATTAAAAATGACACGATTGATTCCAGGGAATCTCATTCCGAAATAAGACATAAGATCCTCATAGGTGTTCAGCTGGTCACACAGCATCTGTGCAGAAACATAATTAATATTTTAGGTCAGTGATCTTTCATCAGAACTGGAAAAAAAGTTAAATATAAAATGCCTTTTAAGGTTCAAAGAAAGGAGGAAGTTGAGAGCAGAACAACAGGTTTGCTCTGGGATGGAGAAGTGATAAAAATTGAACTAGTTGAAACAAGTTGATAATGGCATTTAAAGAAGACTCGACTTTATCTTTCATTTCACTAATGTCCGTATCCAACACATCATCCTCCGACATGATCCCACCACCAGTCACAACTTCCCCTCCCACCCCTTTCTGACTTTCACTGAGATCGCTCCCTCTGAAACTTCTTGATTCATTCATCCCTTCCCACCCAAACCATTCCCTCGCCAGGTACTTTCCTGTGCAACCGCGGAAGATGTAACATCTGTCCCTATGCCTCCTCCCTCTCCATCCAGGGACCCCAACAGTCCTTCCAGGTGAGACGGAGATTCACGGGCTACTCGGCGACCATTTCGCCGAACACTTGCGCTTGGTCAGCCAATGCTTGCAGAATCTCCCAATTGCTATCTATTTTAACTCCTCTTCCCAAACCGACTTTTCAGTACTGGGACTCCTTCATTGCCAGAGTGAGTCCACACTCAGACTGGAGGAACGGCGCCTCATATTCCACTTGGGTAGCTTACAACCTAACAGCAGGAACATTGAATTCTCCAATTTTAGGTACCTACATAACCCTCCCTCTTTTCCTTCTTTCCCCATATAACCCCTACCCACTTCTTTCCCCCCAACCCCCCTGTGCCTCACCAGGACTTGAACCTATTTCTCCTCTCCACTTCCACCTACGTTCCTTCCTCTAGCCCCTCCTGGTCAATCGATCAAAATCCTGCTGCAATTTTTCACAACCATCTGCACTATCTGCAAAACCACGCAATTTTATATCTGCATATTTGCTCATTTTCATGTGTATGTTCTGATCCAAATCATTGATATAGATTACAATCAGCACCAAACCCCGAGGCATACCACTAGTCACAGGCCTGCAGTCCAAGAAACAACCTTCCACCATCACCATCTGCTTCCTTCCATGAAGCCAACTTTCTTTCCATTCAACAATCTCTCTTGGATCCGATGCGATCTAACCTTCCAGAGCAGCCTACCATGCGGAACCTTGTCGAATGCTTTGCTGAAGTCCATATGCACAACATCTACAGCTTTTTGGTAACATCTTCAAAAACACGATCAGATTTCTAAAACACAACCTCCCACATACAAAACCATGCTGATTATCAGCCCTTGTCCATCTAAATGCCTGTATATCCTCTCCATCAGAATACTTTCTAGTAAAAAGAGAAATGAAAGACACCTCTTTCTCGGGCCTCATGAGTGGTGGGTATTCCTTTCGAAGGAATATAAGTATGTATTGAAAAGATCCATGTTTATTTTTTGTTACTCTCAGTCATCATGATCTAAATTATTCCCACATAATGTTGAATAAGCAATTGACAAAATCTAGCTCTCTCCTACAATCCTGTATTTTCATTCTTGAGATCATGAGAGAACAGTTTTCCTAATTTTCTAAACGTTTCTCTTTGCCAACATCACTAGCTTGATTGGCTGATCTATGTTGTTTGCTTTATCTTGCTAGCATCTGCAGTTCTTTGTTGCTACAAATTGCTTAGCATATTTGTAATTTATCAAGATTAGCCGGATTAAAATGGTATTCAAATGCTTGTGAGATGTCCTAAACGGGCACGAATAGTGCTAAACGCATACAACTTCTTTCCATTATACTGAGGTGCTGTCAAAAACAACTTGTTACAAAAGGGCGATCCTCCTATAAAGTACTAAAACTTGACTGAAGGGACCAGGCACCATAATTCCAAAATTGCTGCTGACACAAAACTAAATGCATTTGGAACCCAGAGTAAGGAGGAAGAAGATATTACAAGTCTTTGAGGGGAGATGGACAAAGTTGAGTTAGGCAAGAACATGGCTGATGGAATGTAATGTGAAAGATGTGGTATTCAATTTGATGCACAAACAATTGTTACAGACAGGAAAATGTTGTTCCAAAGGACCTAGAATACCCATAAGCACAAATCCTTGAAAGCCATTATTCAGGAGTAGTAAATGATTTGGAAATTGGGAAAAGTGCAGATACTGAATACTGAAAAAGCAGATACGATAACAAATTCCCTATACAATACCTAGCCACACCGCGGGATTGATCCTTGTCTCTGCCTGTCCAAGCCTTTCAGCCTCGTGCAAGCAGATACTTCCAAAAGGTTACGCAGCCCCAAGCGCTCCTGCAGAAGATCGACAACGAACCTCGTGGGGGTTACCCTTTATAGGTCATCAAACCCTGTGGGGCAGATCTGCATGGGAGTGGTACCCCTACAAACCAATCACAGATATCGATTACATTAAGGTGTTATTGACAGTTCCCCAACCCAATTACAAAGCACCCCATTACAATGTTTCTACAGAAGCTTCTGGAAGGAAGTCAATCAATCAAGTAATGTAGCATTCTCCTGGGGAGTATAAACAATTCAAACAAGGCTTCACACTTCAGCCAATCATCAAACAGTAACACAAACATCTTGCAACATTATTAACAGTATTTACAATCCTTCTGCAGCCAGCCTATCATGTTAATGCTTCTGCAACACCTTTGGGTTTCTCTGAAAAGCACTCATATATTTTAACAATAGAGTGGACATCTGGACCTCATCTTATCTGATAGTTCAATCTAGGACCTGGCGCCAGTCCACAGCCTGCAGCATTTCACAGACAGAGGCCCAGCAGGTCTTGCAGATGCATTGATCCACCATTTTACATATCTCTATTTTGGCCAATATTCACATTCCTCCTTTTTATCATATGATATCCCATTATGAATGATAACCAGAATATAATAGTGACTGCTTCATTCTAACAGATATCTTAACAAAAAGATGCTGATGTATTTTCCCAGAATTTCATCAAGCTTCCCGAGTTTTCGTGGGCGTATCTTCATGATTTCCGTCTGATTAGTCTTCACCTCCTGTGTTTTCATGGCTGCAAATCCCCTTTCCATCTTGATAATTCATCTGCTTGATCCATAGTAGAGTATGAAGTTTCTAAGAGAACCTAGAATAAAGTAAGGGTTACACAAAAAGCTGGAGAAACTCAGCGGGTGCAGCAGCATCTAAGGAGTGAAGGAGATAGGCGACGTTTCGGGTCGAGACCCTTCTTCAGACTGGTCAGGGATCAGGGAAACGAGAGATATAAACAGTGATATGGAGAGATAAAGCAAGAACAATGAGTGAAAGATATGCAAAAAAGTATTGGTGATAAGGAAAGCAGGCCATTGTAAGCTGTTTCTGGTGTGAAAATGAGAAGCTAGTGCGACTTGGGGGGGGGGGGGGGGGGGGGAGATGGAGAAGGAATGTCAGGGCCCGAGGGCTGAGGGAGAGGTGGGGGGGTGGGGGGAAAGGAGCAGTCTGGGTTAACAGAATTGAGAAAATTCAATGTTTAAGCCCAGAGGATGCAGACTCCCCAAGCGGAATATGAGATGTTGTTCCTCAAACTTGCGGTGTTGTTCACTCTGGCCATGGAGGAGGCCCAGGACCGAGAGGTCGGATACGGAGTGGGAGGGGGAGTTGAAGTGCTGAGCCACCGGGAGGTCGGGTTGGTTATTGCGGACCGAGCGGAGGTGTTCGGCGAAACGATCGCCTAGCCTCCGCTTGGTCTCACCGATGTAGATTAGCTGGCATCTGGAGCAACGGATGCAGTAGACGAGGTTGGAGGAGGTGCAGGTGAACCTCTGTCGGACTTGGAATGACTGCTTGGGTCCCTGAAAGGAGTGGATGGGGGAGGTGAAGGAACAAGTGTAGCATCTCTTGCGGTTGCAAGGGAAAGTGCCCGGGGAAGGAGTGGAGCAGGAGGGAAGGGAAGAATTGACGAGGGAGTTGCGGAGGGAGCGGTCTTTGCGGAAGGCAGATAGG
The DNA here is from genome assembly GCA_963514005.1 of Raja brachyura. Next base: position 25,491,986 of record OY740786.1, on the reverse strand, counting down.
GGGGGAGATGGGAAGATGTGGCGAGTGGAGGGGTCACGTTGGAGGTGGCGAAACTGGCGGAGGACTATCTGTTGTGAAGAATAAAGTAAGTTAGCAGTTCCTATTTCCACTGATACGCTTACAGTGGTGGAGATGTACCCATGCATTCTTTCCATCTACCTTCACTGCTGTTGGGTTAGTTAGGAGAACCTGGTAAGGTCCCTCCCAGCAAACCTCTAATCCTTTCCTTACCCAATTCTTTATAAGGACATAGTCTCCAGGTTTCACTTTAGTTGAAGCTGCTAACAAAGGCATCTCGCTATAGGCTGCCCTTACTCTACAGTGTGAGTCTCTCAATGCTCTGGTCAAAGCTAGACAATAGGTGCAGGAGTAGGCCATTCGGCCCTTCGAACCAGCACCGCCATTCAATGTGATCATGGCTGATCAACCCCAATGAGTACCCCGTTCCTGCCTTCTTCCCATATCCCCTGACTCCTCCGCTATATTTAAGAGCCCTATCTAGCTCTCTCTTGAAAGTATCCAGAGAATTGGCCTCCACCGCCCTCTGAGGCAGAGAATTCCACAGACTCACAACTCTCTGTGAGAAAAAGTGTTTCCTCATCTCCGTTCTAAATGGCTTACCTCTTATTCTTAAACTGTGGCCCCGGGTTCTGGACTCCCCCAACATCGGGAACATCTTTCCTGCCTCTAGCATGTCCAAACCCTTAACAATCTTATATGTTTTGTTAAGATCCCCTCTCATCCTTCTAAACTCCAGGGTGTACAAGCCCAGCCGCTCCATTCCCTCAGCATTTGACAGTCCCGCCATCCCGGGAATTAACCTTGTAAACATACACTGCACTCCCTCAATAGCAATAATGTCCTTCCTCAAATTAGGGGACCTAAACTGCACACAATACTCCAGGTGTGGTCTCACTAGGGCCCTGTACAACTGCAGAAGGACTTTGCTCCTATACTCGACTCCTCTTGTTATAAAGGCCAACATGCCATTAGCTTTCTTCACTGCCTGCTGTACCTGCATGCTTACATTCGCAGACTGATGAACAAGGACCCCCAGATCCCATTGTATTTCCCCTTTTCCCAACTTGACACCATTTAGTTATTAATCTGCCTTCCTGTTTTTTATACCAAAGTGGATAACCTCACATTTATCCACATTAAACTTCATCTGCCATGGATCTGCCCACTCCCTCAACCTGTCCAAGTCACCCTGCATTCTCATAAAATGTAATCGGTCATCTCCGCAGTCATATGACGGAAGTTAATTATCTTCATTGCATTCCGATTCCAAGGTGTTCTTAAGGGTTTACCATACACAATTTCAGCTGGGCTCAGTCTAGATTTCCCTACAGGCCTAACTCTCACCTGAAATAAAGCTATTGGGAATACTTTAATCCAACCAAGTCCAGTCTCCGCCTTTAATTTAGCCAATTTAGTTTTAAGGGTCTGATTTGGCCTTTCTACAGGTCCAGCAGCCTGTGGTCGATAAGCACAGTGCAATTGCTGCTGGATTCCCAGCTGTTCACAAAATTCTTCATTGATTTGTCCAATAAAGTGTGGACCATTATCTGAACTAAGTCAAATAGGGATGCCAAATCTAGGGACAATTTTTCTCATTAACACCTTGACAACAGTAACCGCTTTATTTCAAGGGTTTGGTAAGCTTCGATCCACTGGCTGAATACATCGACTATGACAAGAACATATTTATAACCCTGGCACCTTTCTAATTCAATAGAGTCCATCGATATAGTCTCGAATGGACCCATAGGCAATGGTGTTTTTCCCTCTTCTCATCCTTTCCCTGGATTGTATTTCTGGCAAACCAGGCAATTACTGCTCACCTTCTGAGCTAAAGTTTGTAATCTTGGATGCCACCAAGTAGCCAAAGGAGTGTCTCCTACTGCCCTTGCACCACAATGGGTTGCATAGTGCATACATTCTATAACCCATACAGCCAAATAATCTCATGCATGTTTGCCCTACTAGATTGGTCCATAGTCCAGTCATACAATCCAGTACAGACCCAAACTGTCTCCATCGTTCTTTATCCCTTTCAGTAGCTTCCTCCTGCAATTGAACAATTTTTAGGATGGTTGGCATCAGTCTCTCCGAGGGGGACTTGTTATTTAAACTTCTAGTCTGGCTTTAGTCTACCATTTGTGGTGCTACCATCTTACGTTCCCATGGCACTTTCTTTGCTATTAAATCGGCATTACGATTCCCGACATCTATTGGAGTCTGTCCTTTTGTGTGGCTGCTACATTTCATAACAGAAATTTGTCTGAGTAGCATTAAGGCCTTCAATAAATATGTCACCAATTGTTTATTTGAAATTTGAGTCCCTGTTGAAGTTAGACATCCCCTATTTTTCCATAACTGTCCGAAATCATATACCACTCCAAATGCATACTGAGTCAATACTTTGTAGAACCACCTTTCGCTGCAATTACAGCTGCAGGTCTCTTTGGGTATGTCTCTACCAGCTTTGCACATCTAGAGACTGACATTTTTGACTTTGACTGGGCCATTCTAACACATGAATATGCTTTGATCTAAACCATACAATTGTAGCTCTGGCTGTATGTTTAGGGTTGTTGTCCTGCTGGAAGGTGAACCTCCGCCCCAGTCTCAAGTCTTTTGCAGACGCTAACAGGTTTTCTTCCAAGATTGCTCTGTATTTGGCTCCATCCATCTTCCCATCAACTCTGACCAGCTTCCCTGGCCCTGCTGAAGAAAAGCATCCCCACAGCATGATGCTGCCACCACCATGTTTCACAGTGGGGATGGTGTGTTCAGGGTGATGTGCAGTGTTAGTTTTCCGCCACACATAGTGTTTTGCATTTAGGCCAAAAATTTCAATTTTGGTCTCATCAGACCAGAGCACCTTCCTCCACATGTTTGCTGTGTCCCCCACATGGCTTGTGGCAAACTACAAACGGGACTTCTTATGGCTTTGTTTCAACAATGGCTTTCTTCTTGCCACTCTTCCATAAAGGCCTGATTTGTGGAGTTCACGACTAATTACCATGGGCCTCTTGGCTGCTTCTCTGATCAATGCTCTCCTTGCCCAGCCTGTCAGTTTAGGTGGACGGCCATGTCTTGGTAGGTTTGCAGTTGTGCCATACTCTTTCCATTTTCGGATGATGGATTGAACAGTGCTCCGTGAGATGTTCAAAGCTTGGGATATTTTTTTATAACCTAACCTTGCTTTAAACTTCTCCACAACTTTATCCCTGAGCTGTCTGGTGTGTTCCTTGAGCTTCATGATGCTGTTTGTTCACTAATGTTCTCTAACAAACCTCTGAGGCCTTCACAGAACAGCTGCATTTATACTGAGATTAGATTACACACAAGTGGACTCTATTTACTAATTAGGTGACTTCTGAAGGCAATTGGTTGCACTGGATTTTATTTAGGGGTATCAGAGTAAAGGGGGCTGAATACTTTTACACGCCACACTTTTCAGTTTTTTATTTCTAAAAATATTTGAAAACCATGTATCATTTTCCTTCCACTTCACAATTATGCACCACTTTGTGTTGATCTATCACATAAAATCCCAATAAAATACATTTACGTTTGTGGTTGTAACGTGACAAAATGTGGAAAGGTTCAAGGGGTATGAAAACTTTTGCAAGCCACAGTACATACATTGTTATATCAGAGTCCTCTATAGCTGCGTCCGTCAAGTCCTCTCTTACAGATGTTTCCTCCTCGATGACAAATAAACAGTCATGTCCTGCTTCTAATTGCTCTTCTGGGGGTGAGGCAAGAAAAGAGGCTGGGTTAATTAATGTACAATGTCTAAATTGAAGTTTTGGATTGTTTAAGAGATAGATCTCATACTTATTTTGGCGAGCCATTGTTAGATGCTGGGTTTGGAGCTGCCCTAACAATGCTGCTACTGAATGTGAGCTATATACTGCAATCTCCTGCTGGAGGGTCAAATTAGCATCTGATTGCAAACTATTTTATATATAGCAGTTAGAATTTGAGTGCAAAGTGGGTGTTCCCTGGCTACAGGATCTAATTTGGAAGAGTAATAGGCAACTGGTCTATGTCTATCCCCATGTTTTTGAGTCAGCACGGAGGTTGCACACTTGGATAAAATAGTGCAGTAGAGCTGGAAAGTTCTGTCGTACAATGGTCTTGCCAACGCCGGAGCTTGCATCAATGATCTCTTCAAGTTTTCAAAGGCCTCCTGTGCTTTCTTGGTTAGTTTAAATTCATCCTCCTTGCTGGCATAGGGTGTTAGCTCTTTGGTTTCTAGAGCTATGTTAGGGATCCAAGGTCTACAATAATTGACCATGCCAAGCCATTGCCTCATTTGTTTGGCTTGTTTTGGGACTGGGAATTTGCAGATGGTTTCGAGTCTGCTTTTCTCTAGACTCCTTTCGGTTGCTGAATTTACGATCCCTAAAAAATGTACTTTCTTCTGGACCATTAGTACTTTTGACTGGGAGATTACATATCCCAAATTAGCTAGATGGTTTAGTAATTGTACAGTATCTTCACGGTTCCTTGATTTGTTTTTGCTGGCTACTAATAAGTCATCGACATACTGCACTAATGTGGATTTCCTTTTGAAATTTAAAGTACTCAATTGTTCTTGGAGACACCTGGAAAATAAAGTAGGCGAATTGACAAACCCTTGAGGCAATCTGGTCCAGGTGTATTGTTGGCCCCTATATGTGAAAGCAAACAAATATTGGCTGTCCCTGTGGAGAGGGAAGGAAAAGAATGCATGTTGTAAGTCGACTATCGAGAAGATTTTTGCCTCAGCCGGTATTTGGGCTAGGATGTGGGCAGGATTTGGCACTAGGGCATGGAGCGGTTCTACATTAGAGTTGATTTATCTTAGATCTTGCACCAGATCTAAGATAAATATTGGTTTTCTTTTCCTGGTATCGGAACTGCAAGAATAGGGGTGTGACAGATTGATTGACATTTCACCAGTATTCCTTGTTCTAGCAACCCCCGAATCAATTTGTCAATGCTGTTGATGGCCTGTGGTTTTATTGGATATTGCTGTATTGAAGGAAGTGTTACCCCTTTCTGGAAAGCTACTTGGATGGGATTGATGTTCACGCATCCTACCTGAGCTGTGTCTTCTGCCCACTTCAGGGTCCACGTACTTGCATACCTCACTCCCCAGATGATGACGTAGGTGGGTAACAACTTTCCTTGGGGCCTGATAGAATTCAACAACATATTGGTTAGACAAATTTTGCTTTTGATAATTATTCGGGTCTGCCATGGTGATTGCCCTTTGTACCATTGCTCCTAGATCTTTTGCACTCGCCGGGTAATTAACCTTTCAGGGAATGTGAGGAGCAATTCCTGCAGTTCTCTTCCATAATTTTAGTGGTATGTCAGTGTATTCCGCAGCTCCTTCCCTTCCTTAGTGCCAAAATGTTAACCTCCCAGTCCTGTCCTTCATGTGGTTTAAAGAAGGCCTCCAGCTCTTTATTCCTCCCACTCCCGTCGCAGGCCAGTGTAATATGGGGTGGGGGTTCTTCGTCCAGATCCAAGGACCACCATTGAGGGGTCACTATGGAGTATCATTGCCTTAAGGGAGCCTAACTACTATTGCTCTATCACCACATTCTATCTTCAATTGGAAAGCACAGAGCAAATCTCTAGCCAGTAGATTGCAATCCAATCCGGTTGTTATTCGCAAATCTGTGTTTGATTGCCTTTCCTCTATACACTACTTCAACTGGCTCAGAGATGGGATACTGGCAGACTTGTCCTTGAAAACCGGACAGGTTCTGAACGTCTTTTGATTTGGGGGGGTTGCGCCTGTGTCTATCAAGAAGGTGCAGGTTTTCCCTTCTACTTGTAGTGATAGCATATGTTCTTCGTCAGACTTGCATCCAGTCACCATTAAATTTGCAAATCATAGGCGTGTAAATGGATTCTTTTGGGAGAATGATATTTGCCCTCTTGGTTCTTGATTTTCCTGCCAGTTCCATCTTTGCTCTCTATTATCTCGTCGATCTCCGGGATCTTTCCACTCCCTCTGATCTTGGAAATTCTTCTGTGACCCCCTCGTTCGTTCCTTTCTCTAGTTGGGCACTCCCTACTCCAGTGACCTATTCCTCCACACGTATAACACTGGCCTACTCCTGATGTTTGGTGTCTTCTCAAACTTGGTCTCTGTGGGATTGGCTCTAGGGCAGGGCATTTTTCTGTGATATCGATGTAAATATTCTGGAACCCTAATTTCTCCAAATCCATAGTTTGCTGGTACTCAGGGATCCATGGTTCAGAGTCAGATTTTGGCACTTCTTTTCTAATTACATATTCAGCCTTAGGTTGTACTGCAGGCTGACTCTCCTGCTTCTTTATATCTCTTCAGTAATATTTTACTGCCCGAGCCATCTGACTGGCACTATTTTCTGTCCAGTCCATGTTATTGGTTTTAATGGATTCAGCCACACTAGTGGGAAGGCAATTCAGTAAGATGGCACAATATTGTGGGGAATTTACTCAGTTTCGATAATTTAGATCACCCAATTGGTCCATATATAATTCTGAAAATCGTTCTAAGAATTCATCTGCTCCCTCTCCCTTTTTTGGTCTTATATCTAAGATTCTGGCTAAATCAATCGGCTTCTGAAGAGTACTTGCAAGGGCCTCTTCCCTTGCACCATTATCCGCTATTATATTTGCCAGTGCTTCATGTTGGATGGCCCAAAGCTGTTAAGAATCTAGAGTGTTCAGTTGGTGTAATTATTTGCTGGATCACTGCCCATAAATCCCGGGAGTCTGCATGATATACACGCATTGTAGTTCTTAAGTGATCCACAAAGGAAGCAGGTGATTTTCTACGATCGGGCATTTGACTTAAAATTGGCATCATCTCATTGGGCTTCCATGGGGTATAGATGTTTATAGTACGGGGATTATTTGCACTCACTGCATTGGCCGGATCAAAACAACGATTAAGCATTTCCTTGACGGGGAACTGCCTTCGGGTTACTTGTTTTGTGCTCATACTTTCTGCCATATTGGGATCTATCTTGGTTTCTTCAATTATTGTCTCACTCCCAGATATATCTTCCCTAGGGGGTTCACGGTACCTTCTAAATGAGTCCCATTCCTCTCTCGCTACTCGTCTAACTCGTATAGGTTTAGGCTCGCAAGAATACACTGGTTACCCTTCCCGTACATTCCTTGTCCTTAACTACTTGAATTTTCTTTTTTGTTTTGCTTCTGGTACCGCGAACTACCGGACTGTCTATTGTCAAGGGAGCGGTCGGGGTTAAAGAATCTTGAGCTGCAGAATCTGATTGATTATTCCATTCACAAGCTGAACAATGTGTGTCTGAAGTGCGGGGAACGCAACAGGAGTAGGGCGGAGGCCGTGAATTTCTAATTTTAACACTTTCCCAATCCTCTAAATACTCATCTTCGTCCCCCTCAAAACTAACGCCATCCATCGGGTCCTCAGATTCGAGACCTATTGGTGCTAGTTTACCTTTGGAAGATTTCCAGCTCCCTTTCTCTATTATACATCCATGCCCCTCTCTAGAAGTGCCTGGAGGTCGATACACTTTAGTATCCTCCAATTCTCAATTTTCTCAAACTTTCAACTTTTTGTGGAAATTCACTGCAGATTAATTACAATGGACTTTCGGAGTCCTCAGTCATATCTCTTTCCACATTATTTCCCATGTTTGCAGACAATGGAAACAAACTACAAAACCACTCACACCTCATTAACAATTCACACTTCCCTCACAATCTCCGAGGCTATCAAACTCGCTCACGAACAATGGCCAAAAGCTCCGTAGCGCGTCAACAGTCTCGCACTTCTCACAACACAATCGCCCAATCAATCCTTTCAATTGGGTACCCAAATTCCTCTACAGTCTCCCACAAATCCACACAATCTCAACTTCAACAATTTTAACAAGCCTCAATCAGCAAAAAGTTAATGTACCCCAGTGAACAACCAAACACAGTCAAACACGCTTCTGCAACCAGTCTCTCTCTCCCAGAGCAACCCTAATCTAAACACATGCAAATGAGCTCCAAACACACAAAATCGTACACAACAAGAGAATATACCATTTATTACTATCATACAAAACCACACTCCAATATTAAATACAACCATTCGTCTAATACCGCATTCGTTAACTGTACAGTTTCAAAAGCAAATCACAATATTTTTATTCCCTCCTCATGGTGTTTTCAACCAACGGATCAATTACCTCGATACAGCGATCGGAAGGATTCGAACCTCTAGCTGACGTGTCGGACTCCAATTATAATAGCAGCCTTAATCAAACTATGTTCTTATACAGTCAATTCGAACTACTATTACAACAGTGTATCTAACATTCAAAATTAAATCAAAGGCAGTGAATACAATGCGACAACAGCAAATCTTGAATACACTTTAAACTACAGCAAAAAACTTATTATACACATGTTAACTTAGAAGAAAATATACACTTTGAATTAACCAGCACCTAAATATGAGGTCCTGAATTTAGTAAATTTGAATCGAACATTTTTCAGCTCGTCTTTATCTTTGTCCAAATATTTTTAGTACAGAAGTTCAAATTCAAATTTTTAAGCAGACGTCTTTATGATTATTAAATTCTCAGAATTGTTTAAAAGTATTTTCGGCCAATTTATACTTTAACCACTGAGTTCTCAGTACCTTTACGAGACTCCTCCCCCCGTTTTTACAGAGATCCCGATATTCTCTCACAGGCGGGGACTCGAACCCACATAGGCTCGCCCTTGCAAGGGGCTCTTCCTTTCCACCTGCTTGGTACAGGGTGTCACCGCGTAATCGCTTCACGCTGGCAGTCGACGCCGATTTTTAGAGCGCTTTCCAATTTGCACCCCCAGCAACGACGCGGTATTTCGCCTCTTAGTACTGTTTAGACCTAGTCCTGTTTTTTAATATCCAGCCAATCGGATGTACAAGTCTGATCAGGGCCTCAAACCACTGTTATTTTCGATGTCAGACCAACTCAATGGTACCTAACGGTTGGATTTTGCAACAGCACTGTCGACTTAGTTTTTAGGGGACCTCGAACCCCTGGGAAGGGAAGGGCCTCAAACCCCAAAAAGGCAGTGCTTGCTAGACTACTGTTACCGATCACGTTGGGAACCCAAACTTAAGTTCGCGAATGACAGATCCACTTCGACTAGCGAAGTGGGAAAACCACACCGTGGCGCCGATTTCTCCCCTCGCCGCTTTCTCCCCTCGCAGATTTCTCCCCTCGCAATCGGGAACAGCTCAACAGTTCCTCGATCGCAAACTTGTGTCCAGGGGTCCGTTGAGATCCCGGACATGCCCACAATGTAATTATGCTCCTAGAGCTAACCCCCTTAGTCTAGTTCAGTAAAACACTGAGTCAAGCACTGGACCACTAAACTTTTATTTTATGAAATAATAACAAATTCCCTATACGATACCTAACAGAGCACATTGGTGTAATTACAAGAGGGTTTCAGTGCAAGAATAAAGATGTCTTACTGTAGTTATATGGAGCTATGGTGAGATTGTACCTGCAGTATTATGTACACTTTTTGTCATCTTGTCCACAAAAAGGGTACAGTAGCCATAGAGGGTGAACAGTGAAGTTTAACTCGACCTGTTTCAGGCATGCTGGATTTGTTGTATGATGAGAGATTGAACAGACTAACCCTGTATTATCCAGAATTTAGAAAGGTGAAAGATTTAATTGAAACGTACAAAGGTTTTGCAGGCCTTGACAGCTGGATGGAAGAGATATGTTGCCCCTGCCTAAGGAAGGTAGAACCAGGGTTCCCAGTAAGGGGTATGCCATTTATGACTGAGATGAGAAGTTATCCAACACAGAGGATCGTGAATCCTTGTGATACTCAACCGTTCAGGGCTGAGTCATTTAAGTCACTCTGAATGTTTGGATAGAATTTTGGATTTTGATTAATGTGGCGACTGTAGGAAAATGGTATTAATGGTATCAACCATGGTCTTGAAGAATAGTGGAGCATGCCAACTCCTGGTCCTATTGCATTCCTTCTGCATCTAATGTTCTGCAGATGAAAGGGCAAAGAATCAGTAAACTTATAGGAAGTAGGGTCTAGCAGCTGAACAAAGCAACACCCTGGATGGTAGTCATAGTATATTCTTAGGTGATGTTTTCGATGATCCATTCCAACCATCATTACCAAAATATCCTGCTTGGTTTTAAGAATAAGATTCGATTAGTATGCATGCACAACTGTGGGTGTTCCTTACAAAAAAATGCAATCCTTGAGGTCAAGATCAAAGTGGTTTTACAAACTGAATAACTTTCAAGTGCAAGTTCAAGTTTTCAAGTGTGGTTAACAAATGCATTTGGAACCCACAGTGAATGAGAAATGGCCTGGATCAATTTCTTGTTAAGAGTTTGCAAGCCAAGAAATCAGATTGTCCAAGACCACAGCTTACATCAGTGCTTTCCCCAACAAGTGTGGCGCATCACTATAAGAAATTAAAACGTCATGCAGACGTTTTTTTAAATATTAAAACGTATGCTTTGATGAATAACCACTTGTCTCCTTCAACCTGTGATGCCAATATAGATTGTGGATTCTTTATCTTTTCCATTTGGCCATTTTTCTTAATGCCCTTTCTTAACAAAAGTCGATCAATCCCATTCTTTAAATTATTGATTGATCATTATCCCGAACAACAGGGGGTGGATCACCTTTCTACTACCTTGGTGTAGGTCTTCCTGAACCCTATCACTGGAGAAAATAGGATGACAGAGAGAAAATGTGATAATTATAAATATTTAAAATAGGTTGCCCTTTAATTTTCGTTATGGCAAGGGAATATAGGCCACCTGTTCTCTAAACATAACCCTTTTGGCCTTAGTGTCGGTTTATGATTATATCTCAATACTTTGCCTTATAACTAAAGCATCAGCTTGTGCTTTCCGGTTATTTGACATCGACCTGGAAGGAGGTAAGCATGCTTATGTAGTCCAGTATTCAAACAAATGTGAGATTCCACACACTCCTCTGTTGACACATCAAACCTGGCTCATTTCTAATTCTGCAGGGGGCATTGTCACAGCTAAAATGGCACTTTTGACATTTGGATCCAAAAAAACACAGCAAATGGGGTGTTTGGAGTGTTAGTTAATCTCAACCAGTTCCCCCAATGACACTGGAAGGTCTCCGATCAATGACCAATGATGAATATCTTAATCAGCCTTAACCATTTCCTCAGTCTGAAGAAGGGTCTCGACCCAAAACGTCACCAATTCCTTCTCTCCAAAGATGCTGCCTGTCCCGCTGTTACTCCCAACATTTTGTGTCTGTCTTCCCAATAAAGCTACCTGATCTCCAATTGCCCAGTTTAACAGTACTTCATTGTGCATTTGAAATGTCTCAATTCTCAGCTTATCCAGTTTGCGATTCTGATTATCAATTAAAGAGAATTGATTTAAATTAATAAAGCAAACAGAATATTAGATCTTGATGATTTCTCATTATTTTATGATCATCTTGTTGTGTTTCTGTGTCAAGTCGGGAAAATTGGCTAACCAAACCTGTGTGAAATTATATTTGTATATCTACTGTCACTGAGGTTTGAATTGGAGTTAGCAGAAGCATTGGCAAGGCATGAGGAGCTTCTTGTTTACTTGTTGCGTTACATTGGCAAAACCAAAGGTTCAATAGAATACATCTTCATCTTTAGACCCATGAACATTATACATTCCTCAGTTAAGAATTTGAATTGATGGTTTTATATTGCCCAGTCTGATATTAGACAATTTGAATCCTGCGCAATTTTGATCTTATTTAGTTTCCAATTCCTGATGAAGATAATGATCAATGCACATTATTTATGCATGTGCGGTTTCCATAGCAACCTGCATGTTTTGTTTGAAACGGTCGTACCAATTATTGAGGGATTTGTATGTCATTACAACTATTGTTATAGAACCTGTCCTCTTCCTTGCCTACATCTGAGTTACCTTAAGCCTTGCTAAATTCTTCTTTTTTTCCTACATCCCTAACAGATCATGCTGAAATAGTGAACCCGAAGCTATTGAATTCCCAGGACATCTCTATGGAAACTCACGAACAAGCTTACTGTAAATACTATCCTCTTCACTCCCCACCTGCATCCATATTGGGCTTACCACAGCCAGCATGCTAACTAAATCAAGATGCATTCTATCTAGATTAAGCAACAATACAAGATCTTGATGGGAAATGCATTATCAAATGTAAGGATATAGATGATTTCAGGCACATATGTAACATTCATATATCCTGTAAATAACTCTAGCACTTAAGATAAATATTACAATCTAGGCAATGGTAATCTACTTTCTGATGTCTCATTTTGTGGAGATGTTAAGCCATTACATTCTGTAAAGAGTGTGATGTGGTTATATTATTAATAATTTGTTGTCTGATATCATGGTATACAAAAACAGCACCTGCTGAGTTGGAAGAATCCCCACGGACATATATACAATACACCTAACAAAACTCTGAAATTTACAGTGCAAATTAAAATAGGCTTTTAAATCTTTTACCAGCCTAATTAATCACTGGGAAAAAATAGCATTTAATCAATAGTGATCAGTTTCAGTTTAAAAAAAGATTAAGAAAACTAAATCTTAAATAGGTGGGAATTATGAAATAACTCCAGGGTTCTTATTGATATTAATCTGAAATATTGCACAGGCATATTGACTTGCCAAAGTTTACCGAATATTGATTGCTGATGCTCTTGATGTCTTGTTTAGATGATAAGAGCAAATCATGAAAGGAAGTTTTTCCAGTGCATTGAAGTCATTTGTAGATATGTAGGTCCTAAGAGAAGTTAAGAGGTTGGTGGAATTTACTGAGGCAGCTTGTTTCAAAGTTTGATGAATCATGTCAAAGGTTAAAGTGAAGTTCCCACTGCCAATTCTGAAAATGTCAGTAGAGTTTGCACAGTGGAATTTCAGTGAGTGTAGCTGGCTACAAAAGCACTAGATTGTTTGCAGTAGATCGGTTTCACTGCAACAAAAATAATTTTGCCCACTATATTTCTGCATTACCAAAGATTCTTCCAACTCCAAAAGATGCACCGTATTATAAAGTCACTTATAATCTAGTACATGATTTATGTAACAGTGCCTAAAATAAAGAGGGTGGGGCAATTATTCACAAATATGTACAAAATGTAAGTTTTATCAAAATTGCATTTTATTTTCTCTCATGTTAGCAAAGGAAACTGAATTAGCTGGCACAATTTGACAAAAATGTCGATGGAATACATGATGAGAAGAATTATTATTTTTTTTAATAATTATTCTTTTTCTAAGAAAAGGCTCTTCCCAAATGCACCCTAATCTCTCACTAATATCGTTTTACTGTCAATGAAACAAGAATGAGGGCAGGTGATTATTTTTTCCTTAAAGCCAAATTAAATCCTGAAACTGTAAATGTTACCAAGTTTATTACCTTCATTCTGCAAGTCACAATATAATTGTGACTCTAATATGACGTTTGGAAGAAATGCTGATGATAAGAAAACACTGTTCAACAAAATTATGTTGCAATATCTAAAAAAAACACGATGTATATTAAGGCTGGCTCAGTCCCGTGGTATAACTTTGAATTCTACAATTTGATTTTAATACTGGTGAATCAATCTGCCACTGCATATGTTAATCAGAACATAGTAAACACAAAAACCTATAACTTGGCAATTTTCTTTTTTTTAATTATAGTTTATATTTAAAGAAAACGTTTTTTAAGTCTTAGATCATAGATAAGTCCCTCCATTGTAATGATTAGAAATTAGTTAAGTTTGATCAGGATCTTTATTGTGTTGAAAATATATATTTCTTTTTCATAATAGGTTTACCTTTTTACAAGATTGGTTTTATGATATGAAATGTTAATGGTTTTATAGTAGAATTGATACTAAAGATAACATGTAATGATTTTGTTTTCTTTAACCTTTTATTGAGGATGAATAGTAGTTATAACCTTTTTTTTAAAATCCTGCTCTTATATTATACATGTGAAGCTCAGTCCATTACAAATCATCTTGGCCTGCATTTTACAATGGTAAAACACACTGTTGACAAATAGGAAACTATATCATAATGGGCCGTTCAGAAGTCCAGTGCAGGTTTTCAGTGGTCTTAGTACAATGATAATGTCATAACTTTTATGTGCTTGTTTTTTTAAAACCACATTTATTCTCAATAACCATCAAAATATTTTTCTGTCTTTGTGTAGAAAGACAGTTTTCTTCAGATTTCTGATGCAATAGTGATATTTTTTGTTATGAAATAGTGCACTTAGCTTAAGAACTTGTTGCACTACAATAAGATGGCATGACTTCTGGCCGCAGCACTTAGTCAGTGCACTTAGTTTTCTGAGGGCTCAAACTCATAACAACATTTATTGCCTAATTAGTACTTTAACATACATAAGTTGATCTTTAACATGAAATAATTATGTCATAATAATGGCTGGATACATGTGTACTTACATAGATCTGTGTATTTTTTTTAAATGTTAAGGATAGATAAAGTCTTTATACTTCAGTTTTTCCAACTGATAAAGTGAACCATTTGACCTGCAGATATTGGCTCTTTGCCATCTGTGTACTGTCAGATGGTATAAAATTGATACTGTTTGAATATTTTTGGAATTCGCACCCAAGGAATGCATTGGTTTGTGTTTTTCAAAGGGTTTGTTGTTTTCAAAAGTGTTGTGACTATCTCAGAGTTGACATGCAGCTGAAATATCTGATCCTGATGATGTTCAGATATGTACAACATATCTAGTTGCACTTATGTACATAGTAAGTATGTAATAACTGTCTTTATATTGTAAAACGAGCAGCGGAGGTTTTTAAATAGAAACTAAATCCTCCGTTCAAAGCATTGTCATGAGAGGCAGTTTTACATTAATTGTAACTGTTTACTGAAATATAATATATTTCTTGATGGAATTCTAGGCAGTTAACACAAACTATTTTTAAAACTATATATAAAATTGTATACTGCAATTTTTATTTAGAAATTAACACTCATGCCTCGACTGAGGAATACTAACTGCAGTTGGTCTCATGCTTGTAGCTTTGAGCAACAAAAAAGATAAAATATTCAAACATATCATACAAGTCTGACAGAAACAGCATCCCTGCTTAGGATACAACATTTTCAACCTGGTGGTAAGCTGTTTATGTACCCTTTCACTCACTGTACCTTATTTACAATTTTATTGGGTTGAAATCTCAAGAGTTGTTTTACCAGGCATCACACTAAAGAGCCATGGAAGTTTACAGTCCTTATTCTGTGATTTCTGATATAGAAAATTGGAGTTAAGTTGAAAAAAAAATTACTCAGGCTGCTTTTGGCAAACAGTTGCCTGGTAAATATTTCACAATGCCAATTTGAACTCTAGTTACAGCGGCCAAATAAGTTTACTAGCTATGCTATTTGGTGAATCTTAGTAGTTGAAGAATGTACAGCTCGATTCACACACATACAAATACAAATCGGTGCAGTTAGGGGTTCTTATCAATAGGCGTAACAATATGTCACTCTGCAATGAAACAATTTATCTGTACACAGAGCCTCCATATCCCAGGTATACAGTACTGACTTTCTGTATTACTGCCAGATTATATACTGTTTATGGTTTAGTTATGTTGAATGATTCACTGTTATATTTCTTAAAATACAACTATTTGTTTATGACCATTGAGGGGAAAATAAAGAAATATTTGGGAAAATGTTGTTGTATTATTTCATGAATGTTGATTACCCACTCATACACATATATGTGGCCTGTAATTAGGAGACTGAAGGGTGATCTTGTAGAGTGTATAAAATCATGAGAGGCAAAGATAAGGTGAATGATCACAGTCTTTTTCACAGATAGAGCAGTTGAGAAGT
Source organism: Raja brachyura (assembly GCA_963514005.1). Next base: position 25,476,060 of record OY740786.1, on the reverse strand, counting down.
AGAGAGCAAAGCTTTAAAGTGAAACGGTAACGTTTTAAAAGAGAACTAAGGGACAATTTTTTTTTCTCACAAAAGCGATGAATATATGGAATGACCTGCCGGAGAAAGTGTAGAGTCACATACAATGGCAACACTTTAAAAAAACATTTAGGCAATCTGCATACACAAAGAAAGGAAAGATCATTTTCAAGACTGCTCAATATCCTAATACAGTTCAAGGGTAATGAAGTATTTGGCATGTACAAAATGCAGTTTCCATCTCGGACAAATATCATTAATAATTGAAGAGGGTACAGATGCTGGAATCTTGAGAAAAACACAAAGCGCGGGCAACATCTGTGTAGGGAGATGTCAGATGACATTTCGGGTTGGGACCCTTCTTCAGATTGATGGAGTGGGGGGAAAAACCTGGTAAAGAGAGAGGAAGGGGTGTGCGAAAGGATCTGTGACACAGAGAGCAGATTTTAACTGTATATTCCCTACATTGTGAAAATATTGACATGAGCTTGAAGCTGAAGCTATGCAGTAACCAGAATTGTGCCCTCTTGTGTTGTCCAACGGTATTATTGAATGAAATTAGGTTTGGCCCAGCACCAAACGTTGTTTAAAATATCCTTGCAGATTCGATTATGTGTGTTTTAAGCATGTATTGTTAATCAAGTGACACTGCTTGTGTAATGTGATATCATTAACATTTAATCCAAGGCTACAAATATCAATGAAGTTAAAATGTTAACTTTAATCAGTTGAGCTTATTGTCATATGCACAAGTAGGGTGAGATATAGGTACAATGAAAAGTCTTGCTTGCATCAGGTTCACAGGTACATAGACTCAGACAAACACACGACCAAATTATACATAAATTCCACAAAATTTATAATAAGGAAGACTTGTTTTAAAAGACATTAAAAAAAACATGATTAGAAGCAAAAACAAGTCCATGTTAGTGCAAGAGGTGGGCCCTATTGTTCTATTGTTGGGGTAGGATTATGGCTGTATAAGTTAGTTCAAGAATCTGATGGTTGTATGAAAGGAGCTGTTCCTGAACCTGGTGGCATGGGACTTCAGACATCTGTACCTCTTGATGGTAGCAGTGAGACATCACCTGGATGGTGGGGAATCTTGATGATAGATGCCGTCTTCTTGAGGGAGCATCTCATGCAGATGCTTATGCTGGAAGGCCTGTGCCCATCTTGGACTGGGCCGCGGCCACCACTCTCTGTAACCTCCTGCATTCCTGTGGTCAGTTGATGCATCTTTAAATCAGAAGAATGTGGACTCTAGTCTGATTCCAGAACTGAGTGGACTAAGGTAATGCCACACTATTGAAAGAGCCCAGGGCAGTCACATGAGTGGAGACACTGTCTTTCTGATTAGACATTAACCCAAATAACCCTAAATACTGTAATTGATGTAAAAAAATATGAACTTGTTCTTGTAGCTGGAATCATCCATTGCTTCTGCACTATCTAAAACTTGTGTTTTTTACACAGTGCAAATTGGAGCCAGTTACAATCCTGCACCTGTTTAGCATAACTTAGCATTTGAAATTATTGAGTAAAGAAATATAAAATCTAGACCGACTTCCCCATTATAGCCTGGGGTGGCATTTCTAATCAAGCTGTGCAACACCATGAAGTGCTTTGATGCATTTGAACAAGTTGCTCTGCCTGAATTCACACACCACCAAGTTCAGACTGAAGAAGGGTCCCAACCTGAAACGCCATCTATCCATGTTCTCCGGAGACGCTGCCTGGCCCATTAAGTTACTAAAGCATTTTGTGGCTTGCTTTGGTAAACCAACATCCTCAGTTCCATCTGCCAGATCAGTAACGAGAGGGGAAAGATCTATGGGTATTTTATGCTGTAAAATGTTAGTCTGCAATATACTAAAATGGCAGTGGAAATAGGTTCAACAGTACACATCCAAAAGATAGTATAGTGATTACTTGAAGGGGAAATAATTCACAGGGCTGTAAGAAGGAATTCCTGAATGGTACTTCAGCCCAGCATAAGCGCAATTAGCTGAATGAGTTTCCTCAATAGTTACCACTTCATATTTTTACAGTATTCTGGTGACTGCATGGCTACATTTGCAATACTCTCTGTATTCTTTGGCTTTAAAATGTATTTTAAAGACTTTGTACAGCTCAGTGGTGCAGATAATAAATCCATTGTCTCACAGTGCCAGAGACTTCGGTTGAATCCCAACCTAGGGTGCTGTCTGTTTGGACATTGCACATTCTCCAGTGGCCATGTGTGATTCTTCACGAGTGCTCAGACTTCCGCTCACATCTTGAAAACAGGCAAGTTGATAGATGAGTTGGCTGCTGTAAATTGCCCCCAGTGTGAGTGATAGAATCAGGAAGAGTAGATGAGAATGTGGGGAGAATAAAATGTCAAGTCAAGTTTATTCGTCACATACACATACGGGATGTGCAATGAAATGAAAAGTGGCAGTTAATGTAGGACTGGTGTGGTTAATGGTTGGTGTGGACTTGATAGGCTGAAGAGCCTGTTTCTACGTTGTATCTCCCCATGACTCCAACTTGTATGCTATCTCATTTCTGTAAAAATTACTGGCATGAGAAGAATTCAATCAACAATGAAATTAAAAGGAAATACATTTTAAATTAAATTGGTGCTCCAGGGAAAAAAATACATTTTATCCTGCCCCACCAAATCTCATCCACCTAGTAATTACTCATTTTAATGAAGACTGCCATTTTCAACAGAATCTAAAGAGCTCCAAGTCAAACCTGTCATCCCATTCTGCAATGCGTAGGAAGGAACTGCAGATGCTGGTTTAAACCGAAGAGAGACACGAAAAGCTGGAGAAACTCAGCGGGACAGGCAGCATCTCTAGAGAGAAGGAATGGGTGATGTTTTGGGTCGAGACTTCTTCAGACTGAAAATGGCAAACTGATGAAGGGTCTTGACTCAAAACGTCACCCATTCCTTTTCTCCAGAGATACTGCCTGTCCCGCTGAATTACTCCGGCTTTTCGTGTCTACCATTCTGCAATGCGTTCCTTCCAGTCTTCCAATTTCACCAATGGTATTAATCATGTTCTCTTTTTGGAAAAGGCAATGAAATACTGACCCACCAGATGGAGCATCTTGTGAATGTTTTATTTTTTAAATAAAACTTGCTACTTTAAACTTGGCCCCACAATGTTAGACTAAATAAGAATGAACTTGCAAAGTACATAATGCGCGCATTGCAATGCAGTGGCTCTATAAATAGATGGGCACCTTGCAGTAAAATGGAGACACAAGAAACTGCAGTAGCAAAGCACACAAGGAGGTCAGCAGCTCAAGCAGCATCTCTGGATGGAATGGACAGATGTTTTAGGTCCCAACCCTTCTGACACATCACTTTGTTCTTTGCTCTAGGTACATAGCAGAGTTGGCACTTCTTGGTGGACATATGTTGGGAGCTTTAATCATATAATATCCAGTCCCCTGACACTTGACAACAGTTTGTAATCATTATTTAAGATTCAAGTTCCCTGTAGATGAGTGTCTGCTCACAAATTTATGCCAGAATTTGTCACGCTCAAACAATCAGAAGGCTAGCCACAAGCAGACACATGCTCTAACCAAACGCTCTGTAACTTCCAATTTATTAATGCTGAATCAGTTGGAATGGAAGTTTTAGGGATAAGACATATACATTCAACACAGGAAAAAGATGCAACTAAAATAGGTTTACATTCATTTACAGCTGAGGCTGCAATTAAATAATTAAATAGATTGATAATTCAGGTGTATTTTTATGTATTTAACATTCCTCTACAAATAAAATTGTACAAATTTAGATTCTAATCTAAGAAGCTGTTGAGAATTTACATGGTTTGTGATGTTAGCCATGTTCCCTGGGTCCACATCAAACCGTGATTTCATTTTGAAAACTTTCTTTTGTGTCCAAATAAATGTCCACTCTAGACACTAAAATGCTTTCTATCAGTATCAGTGCAATGTCCCAGAACTGAATCATGTCTGGGCACACTTCAGAAGGGTTTCGTAGTTACATCAATTTATAAAAGAGCTGGAAAGGTTTAGGTGAGTGTACAGCCAGGGTGACCAACACAGCCTAACCTTGTGCAGGAAAGAACTGCAGATGCTGGTTTAAAAGATAGACACAAAATGCTGGAGTAACTGAGTGGGACAGGTGGCATCTCTGGAAAGAAGGGATGGGTGACATTTCGGGTCGAGACCCTTCTTCACGTTCTTGAGCAGAATCTTCACCTATTCCTTATCTCCAGAGATGCTGCCAGACCTGCTGATTTACTCCAGCATTTTGTGTTTATCTTCACCCCTAGATACTGCCTGAGTGTTTCCAACATTTTTTTTTAATGTCCTTTATACAATAATAAATAGATCCAAGTCTAAAGGAGACCTCTGTGTCCATTGGGTTTGGTAAAATGTGTTTGAGGCAAAAGATAATAGATTTTAAAAGTCTAATAAAGCCACCCAGGTTAACAAAGAGTGTTTTAGCCAAACACACTTTCATGGCTGTTTCACAAGTTGTGCAGTCTCTGGATTGCAAGACACTTTGCTTCTGCATCCTTTCCCCATGCCGACGGACTGAATTTTCTCCCCCCACTCAGTGTTCTAGACCTACCAATGAAATAAAGTCCCGGATCCTTTGGATGTCAGAACTAAGAAAACCCACATTGTTGCATTTACAAGATGAGCAGGAGGGTGATCTTAGCAGGAAGAATCTCCTCCACCAGCATACAACATGAAACAACTGGGCCAAATTGCTAGTTCTTCTGCTGCATCGCTGTTTCTAGATCCCTTGTATTGCACATTCAAACTTAATTATTCTTAAGATAGACACAGAAAGCTGGTGTATCTCAGCGGGTCAGGCAACATCTCTGGAGAAAAGGAATAGGTGGTGTTTTGGGTCGAGACCCTTTTTCAGACTGTCGGGAGAGAGAAACTAAATGTATGAAAAGGTACAGAGCTAATCAGAGCCGACACCGATGGCCACAGAACCCACAATGGTCCATCGTTGGCTGCGGAGAAGTTGATAATGAGATGTATACGAACAGTGATACTTGCAGGATGACTAGGGTTGGGTGGGATGGAGAGAGGGAATGCAAGGGCCATTTGAAATTAGAGAAATCAATATTCATACCTCTGGGTTGTAATCTGTCCAAGGGAAAAATGAGGTGCTGTTCCAACAATTTGCATGTGGCCTCACTCTGACAGTGGAGGAGTCCCAGGACAGAAAGGTCAGTATGGGAATGTGAAGGGTAGTTGAAATGTTTGGCAACTGGGAGATCGCTTAGGCCAAGGCAGACTGAGCGTAGATGTTCATCGAAACTGTCGTCCAGTCTGCGCTTGATTCCGCTGATATATGAGAGTCCACACCTGGAACAGTAGATGAGGTTTGAGGTGGTGCAAATGATCCTCTGCCTCACCTGAAAGGACTGTCTGGGTCTTTGGATGGAGTCGAGGAACGAGGTACAGAGACAGTTGTTGCATCTCCTATGGTTGCAGGGGAAGGTACCTGCTGGGGAGGAGGTGGTTTGGGTAGGAAGGGATGAGGACTGACCTTTTGGTCCTGCGCCTCCTCCACTGAGAGCGAGAGGCCACCAGCAAATTGGAGGAACAGCACTCATGTGGTAAACCAGCAGCTGCAGTTCCTTCCTACACATCTTAATTATTGTTTTTCTTCGGGAGGTCCAGAGCCATAGGACATCAACATTCGTCTTTATTATGTTGCAGAAGCATCCATCCCAGATGCTTGGCATTGGGGGCCCAGTGAATCAGGGGGTTTCCATGGCGACCGCATCCGGTCCTCTTCCGGTTGGCTGGTCAGGGCGGGGGAGCCGGCAACCTTCAATCCATCCGTTTCCGGGAGAATGAGAACGCCGAGTGGGTCACGTGGCGCGGTTAATGGAAACGTGATGACGCGACGACGACGCGGGGCGTCACATCTTTCCCCTGAGATTAATGCATTTCCTGTCCCTCCAACCAAAGATCCTACAACTTCAATTCCTTCTCTCCAGAGACGCTGTCTGTCCCGCTGAGTTACTCCAGCATTTTGTGTCTTATCTTGAATGTAAGAGGAATATTGACGGCAAGTGGCTCAGGGCCTCCCAAAGAAAAAGTATAATTAAGATGCGTAGGAAGGGACTGCAGATACTGGTGTACAATATGAGGTGCTGTGTCTCCAATTTGCGTGTGCCTCCTTGTGGCCAGCATTGTGTTTACTTGAGCGTCACCAATTCTGGGATAGATTTAATAGCAGACACTCATCTACAGGGATCTTGAATCTTAAATAATGATTACAAACTGTTTAGGAAGGAACTGCAGATGCTGGTTTACACCGAAAGTCACAAAATGTTAGAGTAACTCAGGCAGCATCTATGGAGTTTTGTTTTGGGTCTGAATAAGGGTCTCGTCCCGAAACGTCGCCAATTCATTCTCTCCAGAGATGCTGCCTGCCCCACTGAGTTACTCCAGCATATTGTAGCTATATTCGTTTACAAACTACAGTCAAGTTTAATGGGACTGGTTATTATATGATTAAAGCTCCCAACATATGTCCGCCTGCGCCGGAGACCCGGGTTCGATCCCGACTACGGGTGCTGTCTGGACGGAGTTTGTAAGTTCTCCCCGTGATCTGCGTGGGTTTTCCCCAAGATCTTCGGTTTCCTCCTACACTTGTGAAAAAGGGCCTCGACCCGAAACATCACCTATTTCTTCGCTCCATAGATGCTGCCTCACCCGCTGAGTTTCTCCAGCATTTCTATCTACCTTCGATTTTTCCAGCATCTGCAGTTCCTTCTTAAACACTCCAAAGACGTGCAGGTTTGTAGGTTAATTGGCTTGGTAAATGTAAAAAATGTCCCTAGAGGGTGTAGGATAGTGTTAATATGCGGGCATCTGGTCGGCGCTGACCCGGTGGGCCGAAGGGCCTGTTTCCGCTCTGTACCTCTAAACTAATGTGCCAACTCTGCAAGACACCTAGAAGAACAAAGTGCTGGAGGAACTCAGCGTTTCAAGTAGCATCTGTGGCCGATGAGTCGGAATAAGGGTCGGGACCTAAAACATCTGTCCATTCCACTCGGAGATGCTACCTGACCTGCCGAATTCCTCCTGTGCTTTGTTGTTTCTGTATAATTTCAGCTTCAGCAGTTTCTTGTGTCTCCATTGTACTGCAAGGCACCCACCCTATGCCACTACGTTGCAATCCACGCATTATGTCCTTTTCAAGCCCTCCCAGGCTGCTGCACCGTGAAGTTCTATCGTATCAATTGTAATGTATGGCTGGAAATACTCAGCTGATCCGCCACCGCCCCTTTAAGAGAGATAAACGGAATTGGATGGAAAGTCATCGATCGGAAATGTTATCTCTGCTGCACAGTCGCTGCCTGACCCGTTGAGCTCTTGCAACTATACCCCCTTTTTATTTCCTTTCACAGCCAGAGGGAGGTGGGTGCAGCTTCCTCCACGCACCGGTCCAATTGGACGACGTGTCCGTGTAGACGGCTGACGAAACCAATGGCCAGAGCTTCCACTCGCCCCACTATCGTTGCCCCGCGCAGCAATTGGATGAGGTTTCTCTGATTGACGGTTGCTGCAACCAATAGGCAAAGTGGGCATCCGCCCCGCTCCCCCCCCCGTCGTCCCTCTCCGTGATTGGATGAGGGACATATGATTGAAGGCTGTTGGGACCAATGAGTAGATAGCCTGCATGATTGACGGCATCTACGATCAATGGGCGGAATACACAAACTCCTCCCGCCCCCATGCCCCTCGCCGTGATTGGTCAGCGCGCCCGCTCGACGATACGGTGGCCGGCGCGCGTCACGTGACCGGCGGCGGCGGCGGTGGCGGTGGCGCGGGCGGAGCAGTCCCTGCCCGAGAGAGGGAATGGCGGAGTTCAGGGCCGCGGGCGGGTGAGAGAAGGCGCGCTGAGGGAGAGACGCAAGCAAGCAAGGCGCTCGAGGGCGGGGGCAAAGAACGAGGGGGAGCAGAATGCGGGGGAACCGGCGCGGCTTTCGCTGAGATCGGGCGGGGCGGGCGAAGGCCGTCGCCCTCCGTTAGGGGAGCGAGCGAGCTAGCAGGGCCCGCGGCCTTTGTCTTCCAGCCGCCCCTCCGGACGGGAGAGGAAAATCATAAGCCAGCCCACTCTCCACCAAAGTTTACCCCTTCCCGCCGCCCTCTGATATATTTTGCCCGACTTTCAATCAATTAAAGGGGAGGACCGTGCGGGTTCCAATCTGCCGACTTTTAAACGTTTAAAGGGAAGTGGGTCCGGTTAGTGGGCGGGTTAAAGGAAGTTGCTACCAATTTGGCCACTTTTAATCAGTGGAGGGGGAGGTGGCCTTCTATTTTGCCGATTTATAATCGGTTAAAGGGTTTCCTCAGGTTAACATTGGACAGTTTTGGAGGTTTGGGCTCCATTGGCCCTTTGGTTATTTAAAGTGGAGGGGAGGGGGTGGTAGAGGGCAGGGAAGCCATGCGGGAGTATAAGGTGGTGGTGCTGGGAAGTGGGGGTGTGGGCAAGTCTGCCCTGACAGTGCAATTTGTGACGGGCACTTTCATTGAAAAGTATGACCCGACAATCGAGGACTTTTACCGCAAGGAGATCGAAGTGGACTCGTCACCATCGGTGTTGGAGATCCTTGACACGGCTGGTACTGAGCAGTTCGCCTCCATGCGGGACCTGTACATCAAGAATGGTCAGGGCTTCATCCTGGTCTACAGCCTGGTCAACCAGCAGTCGTTTCAGGACATCAGGCCCATGCGGGACCAGATCATCCGCGTCAAGCGCTACGAGAAGGTGCCTGTCATCCTAGTCGGCAACAAGGTGGATTTGGAGAGCGAGAGGGAAGTATCTTCGCTGGAGGGCCGAGCCCTGGCTGAGGAGTGGGGCTGCCCCTTCTTGGAGACGTCGGCCAAGAGCAAGACCATGGTGGATGAGCTATTTGCTGAAATCGTCAGGCAGATGAACTATGCAGCCCAGCCAGACAAGGATGACCAATGTTGTTCTTCCTGTGTGCTGCAGTGAAGACGATAAAGATACCTTGGGTGAGACCAGATTGAATCAGTCCTATTTGGGAGGACTACACCATCTCCTAACCTAAGAGACATCTAGATTATTTCATATTGCTGTTATAAGAAGACAAAGATATCGACAGAGCTTTATGACGAAATGAAATTAATCACCAATAGCTGCTCTTGCTGTGTACCGCAGTAAAGAAAGTAAAGCGGATGTCTGGCTGACACAGACTGAAACACCTTTATGTGCAGGACCTACACCTCTTCAGCATGACAACTAGATTACACCACGTTGCTGTTGTGGAAGAGAAGATATCATCAAGAGCTTTAGTGGCCCTGCTCCTTCAATCTTATTTTGTTTGTACAAAAGCAAGGTTCTTGTAAAAAGAAAACAATTGGTGATGATTTGCTTAAATTGCATTAGTTCTGACAGCATAAACCTAGAAGAACGGGACTGTTTCGAAGCATTGGGGGTGGGGGGGGGAAAGCAATCAACAAGAGCTTTGCAGAAGCGTAAGACTGAGGATTTGGGCCAGTGTTTTGGCTGTGTATGTGCACTGCTTTTATAAAAACTTTTTTAACGAATAAACAAATAATTTGCTAAATAGATTGAAGCCCACACTTGACACGTCTGGCTAATCTCCTCCGATGTGATGCCAATAAGAAATTGAAATAATTTAGAGAGGAAGTAAGTCAGCCGAAAGTTCTACTGCAAAACCAAAATGAGAGCAGACTTGTCAGATCTTGTCTTCTGCAGTGAAAGGGAAAACAGCCTTCTCTGTGTCCTGCTTGGTGCATATGTGGAAGAAGAAACAGGCTACTTGTTGCTGCTCTTCAGAGAAGAAAGGGAGAAACCAGTGAACCTCTTTAACTCTTTAGAGCCAGGAGAATAGTAATGCCATGGGACTATCAACGGGATTCCATCAGTGAGCACAAATTGTTCCTCGGTGCATTATGTTGAATGTTAACAAACAGTCCTGTAGTTTCATCATATATAAACATGGATATTAAGTTGCTCTGTTAAAAGCCAGATGGAAGGGGAAACAAACAAATCGGTTGGTGATCCACCAAGATGAATGTGTCAAAGAGGAAGAAGAATATTTCAAATACTGTATGCTTTTTTAAAATGTTGTGGGCGGCACTGTGATGGTGGAAGGTCTTCATTGTCATCCTATGTGGATCTGCAGGGAACTGGGGAAGGGGGTTTCAGCTGAGTGGGGGAGAAAAGGTCTCTAATTTCTATCTTGCACAGGGGAAGATTTAAATTGTCAGACCATAATTTGTTTCAAGATCAGCGCTATTCAAAACTTGTGTTGCAAAAAAAAAAGTAATTGGCTTTGTGCAGTTTAGAGATTTGGCTAATGGTGTTTTTAAATTGTGTGTTTTTTTATGTTGTTCTTCAAATGGTTTATAGAAAGAAAACATGAGAAATAATTTCCATCCCTCATGGCACAACGTGGGGAAAAATGAATCTAAATCTGTTTTCTGCGTAGAATACTGGTGGACAGTTCAGGAAGATACATGAATGGGAAACAAGAAAACTGCTTGCAATGCAGAGAAATAAAAATATTAGTTTTTTGTGCAAGATGAAGAAATTAGAATCCTGTGACCAACAGTGGAAACAAGGTTTTATACTGACCTGGAGACAGAAACCCTTAGACAAACTGAATAAATTCCAGCAACTAATGTTGCCCAGGTCTGGGAGGTGGGAAGGAAACATATTCTAAATGGCTGCCCGTGATTTGGATTGCAAAGGTGTGAGTGGCTGTCCTGCAGTGTGAAAAAGAGGAAGAGATGTCTCTTCTTGCAGGTGAGGGCAAGGATGAGTTCGGGAACACTGCCTGTGAGGTTGACAGAAATCTTCAGTTACATTTTGAGAATTGTGCTGAAATAAAGGGGGGCTAATGTCTCCCCTTCACACGAGTGACTTCCACCTGCTTTCAGACGTGTTTTCAATAGGTATGGTGGTACGTGGAGCTCAAGGGGAATGTGTGTCCTAAGCTCGCCTGTAACATGTTGGTAATGTCTCAAAATTCCACTGCATCCAAGTAACTTTCAACTAACTTTCAAAAATGACGGGACTGCAGTCAATCCGGACAAATGTGATTCAGATTCTTGTATTGCACGTTGAGGAATAAATATGTTGCATTCGCTGCTTGATTCTGTGGAAATGGAAGCCTTTTGAATTGATCAAACATTACGGATTAGAAATGATTCCCCACAATTTCATTTTTCCTAATCCAAAAGTGATAGAAATATATTTTCTTTTATGAATGGTGCTCAATACTTTAAGTATTATGGGGATTTTTATTTTTTATGTTTTGAGCCAAGAATATAATGTATGCATGGCTGAATACCCGATAGTTGCTAAAGTCTTACATTGAAGCATTCAGCTGTAGTTAAAATTGCAGTAGTGGTGTTTTTCTTTCACTGCTGTCTTATTTTGCTTTTAAATATGACTGTGGTTACAGGAGGATTTTTATTTTTAATTTAATATGGCATTGCATAGAACCAGCACTTTGGAATCGTGAAGTTAGGTTTTCCAAAAGTTGATCCATACAGAGATGATGGTAACCGGAATCTCTGTAAAAGTTACTACACCTGAATGAACAAAACTTGTGTGTAGATTTGATACATCTCGTATTCAGCTTTTATTACAAGGTTTCCTGCAGAGTTCATTACTTGTTGGGTTTAAGGATGATGGGCAAGTGAAAATCCGAACAGGTTGCTGTGTGCACCAATAACAAGCAAAACAGCTGGTTTCACTTCGATTTTTTTGGTTTTCCTATTCTGTTCTGATCCTTGCTGGAAATGACTTCCTGTATCTTCAATGGTATATGATGGATTGTGTGATTTCGTCTGTTGGAAAAAATGAACTGCAAATTACAAGTGCAGATTTATTTTACTGAATGAAAGGACATTTCTGCAAATTGGGATTGTTTATTTTCATTTCTAGAATAATAAACTGAAGATGCAGTAAATGGGGATCCACTCTGTGACGTTTTTATAAAGGATGATGGAAGCCTTGGCCTCATTTATGATGTATGGACATTTTTAAGCATTCAGAAATATAATTGGTTATTGGTATATCTCAGCTTAAGTTTACATTTTTTTCAAATGTGGCTTGCATTGTTTTTATTATTTACCTGAATTTTAATATGTATTTACAGTAATGCTTCATTTAATTTTAAATATTTCTAACCCCTTAAAACACCTGTGTGTGGGCAACATTCTTTGTAATGTAGATAATTTAGTTGGTGCTGGCATGTTAATGATGCTGGTTTGATTTAAACTTCAAAAACAGGTTTTATCTCTCACTTAAATGATGATTTAAAGAAATTAGCCGCCATAAGCACAGTAGATTTACAGATACGCATTGCAATTGTGAAAACAGACAGCTTTTTCAAAACTAGTGTTTACTGGTGTTGGATTCCAGGAAATGACAAACAAAATGACAATTGAGAGTTGGGAAGGGGATTGATTGGAGATTTTGTCTCTTATCTGAACAATTGCCACAAGATATTTGCACAGTTACCTCTCATTTGGTTGTACTCTTCCTTGGTGGGTCACCTCCCACATGGTATGCTAATGTCATTCTTTGATTGTTTACTTTCTACATTCCACGATTGGGATTCATACTGTGGAGCTCCTCAAAGATTTGTGTAAAACTGGCCAGGTTTAAAAAACAAAGGTAGACAGAAATGCTGGAGAAACTTAACCGGTTAGGCAGCATCTATGGAGCGAAGGAATAGGCGACGTTTCGTGTTGGGACCCTTAAAAACAAAATTGGTTTCTAAGATGGATGATGATAAAGTAAATTGACTGGGAAATACATTTTCTCACAATTCTGTGATGCACTGAGCCAGACTTTCTTACTGATAATGTGGCATATTGGCCAGAACACATCCCTTTCAAACTCGATGAAATGCTGTTGTGCATTTGTCGTACTTTGGTCTTTGAAAGTTGGAAACAAATCAATTTATTGAACACAAATACAAAATTACAGAAACCAGTTGATTTCAGTATTAAACAATAAAAATCTTGAGGATGAATAGATTAATGTGAAATATAATTACCTCACCAATGCAAGTCTTGTTGTAATTAGCAGTTATTCTTTCAAGCTTATTGGAAGAGATTGTTTACTTAGCTAATAAGTTGTTCCATTGAAAGAAGAATCGTGTTACCTAGTGCCTAATCACATGCTCCCAATGTCATGAAATGTTTACTAGACTATAAATTCCATTGTGAAATTGGTGTTGTGGCAAATGCTATCATGTCAGCTTTACCAGAATTTTGATTGAATCAAATCCTGAAATACTTTTGGATAGTTCAGACTTGAATAATGTTTTGTGATATGAAACAAAAGGACAATTGGACCAATATGCAAAGTGAAATTATTCTCCCATAAATTAAATATAACTGAATTCCTCATAGTATAGAAATAGCATCAAGCAGAAATTAATTATGAATTACTTTGAATATTTTCAAAACCTATAAATCTACTTTATCATGTTGTATGGAGGTAATTAACTCCTACTGCCTGCGTGCTGTCTACTATTATATTTCAATTCTGTTCTGGAAAGGATTGAAATCTTTGTGCTAGCTCACAGCTCAGTTAATGTCAAGAAAGACTTCCAAAGCCAGGTTGGCATAGACATATTTAAAATGCTGATTGCTCTGATAGTTTTGCTGTTGAGCAACAAGAGCACTCCAAACATCTTCTGGGTCTGAAAGCTCTCGTATACAGATGATGTACACAGGTTAAACTAGTATTTAGTTGTGTGGCGTGTATGCTTAAGTTCTGTCATTGAAAATGTAACATTTATGATGACTGGATAAAAGGAGCTATTCATCAGTGTTTTTATTCCAATTTTGTCTTTCTATTTATTTTGTAAAGTTGGAACATTTGGAAACCGCAAGGTTCTCGCATAACCTGCTAGCTGTGCATAAATGGAAAAACCAGACATGTCAAAACCTGAAACTTAAATTATTTGTAATTACTTCCAATGTATGAATGTATTTGAATAAATGTAAGTATCTAGCCTGTGCTAGACCATTAACGTAGAACAGTTATGAACAGTTCCCATTTCTATTTGTGCTTTTATGTTAGGGGCACATTCCATTGAATTTTCCAAAATTCCTGATCTTCATTATCAGTTGGTTTCCAAAAGTACGGAGAATAGTTGTTTGCTGGCCTGTCCAAAGTGAAGTTTGGATAGGATTAAATTAAGGGAAATTATATATGTGTGTGTTTTGAAAATAGTTAATGACTTGTCAACCACCGTTTTTAATAAGATTACCCTTTTATGGCTGCAAACCCCTGAGTACATCAACCCATTCTGCATTTCCTTCCTTGTTGAACACCTAAAAATTGATCTAGTGAGCTATTACAGTCTTCCCCAAGTGGACTAAAACTGCACAATATTCAAACTGGTATCGCCAAGGCCAGTGGTGTTATTGCACAACGTGTGCACCCGGGTCCAATATCGGCAGCTTCTATGCAAGAGACTGCTAATTGAGGAGCAAAAGCTTATGGCCGGAACACCAAGCAAGCTTCACCGCAGTCGTAGTAGTGCTTTAGATAGTTTTATACATCCATTTCTGTCTATCGTAAGCCAACATTTTGTAATCAAGTGTTCGGAATGGTGCTTGAAATCCTCGCACACTTGCTTAAATACAAAATCTGGCTAACATTGGATACTCTCAGTAGAAAGATACATTCTTGGAAGAACATCTTACTGTGAATTTGATGTGCCTAAGCACTAAACATTAATAGACACACAGCATTTTTTTTGCTGTGCATAGTATCTGCATAATCAAATTTCTGACCGAAGCCATTTTGTGTATGTGGTCAAAATAATTGGAGATAATTGCAGCCATCCCAAGTTGACAGGAAGAAGCCTTGTCTCTTCCAAACTCAACTAAAAGGTAGCTCTGTCAATACTAGAATATACAGTGTTAGGCTTAACTGTAAAGTAGTCCTTCAACGCTGTGCTCTGAGGTATGAAATGTAGCCCTATGGGTTGGCTGGATAACGTGCCATTTATATTAAGTGCTGTGACGGCCTCAGTGTAATTAAACCATTGCATTAATAACCTGGCCAAAAGGGAACAATGTTTTCCAAAGGAAATGAGCCCAAGTGCAATTTAGGTGAGTAGACTAATTTAGAAATCTCAAATTTTCTTATTCAAACTCTACCATTAAACAGCTGAGAAGATTGCAGTTTTGACACGCATGTAGCTTTGTCACTTGTTTTGTTTTACCAATTCAGAACAGCTTTAGTGAAATGGTTGATTTTAAAGTTGGGAAATATTTGGTTGTCTACAACAAAATGTGATTGCAGCCTAGGGTTGCAGGAGCTCCACTGCTGCTCAAATACAACAAGCACTTGGGTCCTATTCTTCTTGAATAATGCAGGAGAGGTAGACATTTAAGTCTACACACCCAATCACCTTATGCTCGTGTGTCCTGTTTGTGTTGCCCTCCCAGCAGATGCTACCTGACCTGAATAATTTTAACATCTATTGTTTTTAATTTCTGCCCATGGGTTGGGAGTTGGCCAACTTGGTGTGGTAGATATTTGTTCTTAATTACTTACTGCCCATGTAAAAGAACCATTTCACCCTCGCATTGAGGTTCACATGAGAGTATTAAGCCACACTCTCCATTTAGTTTTGCAGTGTGAACCGTAATCTGGAGTGACTCAGCCAGTAAAAGTGATAGTGAAACATCATACTTTTACAATTAAGAGTCAACCTAAAATAATGGGACAGGTCTGTGTTGTCACAGAAGAGTAAAGGTTTGTGTGTATTTTATTTGCCTAAGAAGCAATCGCTGCTGTTTTTGTTGGATTTGATGGAGTAATATTATTGCTCGAGTGCTGTTTTTGATGAGTTTTTAAAAGGAATGTAGTTGAGGGAATTTTGCAAATATGCAATTAAATCCTGGGGCCCCTTAAAATTGTGAAAGCAGACCCATTTCAGTAGGGTCACTAGCAAGGGACTAGATTCAGAGAGATCTTCCAACATTTTGATTGCTATGTGTTATTGTACTACAAACTTAAAAACAAACCAATCTTCCAATTGGGTCCTTTTGATCTTTGTATGGTATCTTGCTAATTGCATTTGTTTTTAATTTTGGCACTGCTCGGAGGTGGATAGAAAAAGTTGAGCTATTTCCTCGCTACCCCATTCGTTACCAAAAAGCACTTCTGTAAAAGTTTAATCCAACTTATTTACATTAGTAAAGAATGTTGCCTTAACAGGACACAATGGACTGGGTTCTGGTTTTAGCTAATAATGTATTGGAAAATTGTTTACTTTCTTGTTAAGATCAAGAAACCAAACCACCAATTGATATTATCAGAATCTATTGTATTATTTTCGCTTTACTGGTTTCCTGATGCTTTTTTTCCCCCTAATATTCGGTTAACATGAGTTTTAACACCAATATATTTTGGCGCTTCTCTGAAGCGAATGAAAACATAACCTTGTTGACAGTTCACTGCGGAGCACTAACACAATTGAATACTTAATGGCACCATTTTTACCAGGTGTTGACTGTGCTTTGGCCTTGTTGTTTCCGAATTAAGCAAGAAGTGTAAATATAATTTGATGCAAACATGTCAACTGTATTTGGATTTAAATTATTTTAACAAAATTAAATTTTATTTAATGAAATCTAGCCTGTCTTGTGCCTTAATGATTAGGTTATTATATATGTATATTTTTGTGTATGACAGATCTTAAAAAGAAGTGAGTAGAGCAAATAAGGCATTTTTTTTTAACCTTTTTTAATATAGTTGTGCTGATTGTGGGAAGAACGATGCATATTTTGTATGTGCGGCTTGTAAGGGTGGAAACAATGTTAGGAATTCTTAGATGGCCAAGCAGTATCTGGAGAGAGGAGATTTCAGCCAGTGACCTTTCATCAGAACATACACTATGTGACCACTGCATATTTTGTGTCACTTCCACTGATTTCCAACATTTTCAGGGGGGTTTTTGTGTTATGTTGAAGTTTAATATAGAAGTACCAAGGCTGAAGCTGCCTCAAACCATCATATCTGCACCCTCCACAGATGCTGCCTGACCTGCTGAATATCTCCAGCAATTTTTTTGTGGTTGTAATAAACAACAAATGCTTGCCTGTATATTCCTTGAGCCGTTAGATTTATCCAGGAGATAGGGAATCTGTGCTTTGAGCATCAAAACAGCAAGTGTTTGCCTCTGGTCTGCTCGTGAAAGCACTTGGGAGTTGATGTGTTCCAACTCTGGGCTGCTATGAACTATTCATCTGGCAAGTATGACATTGAAACAGTTGGAGGTTGCAAGCAGAAATGGGAATTCCTATGTCCAGGACTGAAATTTGCACTAACTTCTTTCCAGGTGGATTGGAAGACAGGACCCAGCTGGTGAAATTAAATACATTACCTACTCATAGATTCATTAGTGGGCGGTATAAAATATCAAAATGTCAGGGTCTGGTCTGAGATGAACCTTTAACTTGTGCTTGTATTTGGTTCCAATTCACTTTCTGGTCTTCAGAACATTTTGAAAATCTGATTAGATGGGTGAATTATTTTGCCTACCCCATTTTTAACCAAGTTTATTTTGCCATTCACCCATGTGTCTCATTGTGTTTCTGTGTCTGATTAGTTCCAGGGAAATATTAAGAATAATAAACTGCTGAAAGAACTCAGTGGGTGAAGCAACATTTGTGAAGATTCATTTGGGATAATTGTTTGGTGCCGTGACCTTACAGCAGGATGAATTTTTGGAGAGAAGATAGCCGTTATGTCGAAGTGAGAGAGTGGCAGGTAATAGGTGGAATCCGATGAGAAGGAGTGATGATGGGCAGATGGAGCCAGGTTGGGTGGGGTAAGTGTTAGAGTGAGCCTGGGGAGATGGAACATTTTACTGTGAAAATAGGCTGATCCTGTGGAATGTGAACACGTGAATAAAATGTTATCTGGAATTTTTCAGTGCCCTCCATAATGTTTGGGACAAAGACATTTATTTATTTGACTCTGTACTCCACAATTTGAGATTTGTAATAGAAAAAATCACATGAGGTTAAAGTTCACATTGTGAGATTTCAATAAAGGCCATTTTTATACATTTTAGTTTCACCATGTAGAAATTACAGCAGTGTTTATACATAGTCGTCTCCCCCCCCCCCCCCCCCCCAGCGGCGACCTGTAAATAAAAGTAGTCATGTATTTATTACTTTTATTATGTAAATAAAAGTAGTCATGTTTAGTATTTTGTTGCATGCCCTTTGCATGCAATGACTGCTTGAAGTCTGCGATTCATGGACATCACCAGTTGCTGGGTGTCTTCTCTGGTGATGCTCTGACACGCCTGTATTGCAGCCATCTTAAGCTTATGCTTGTTTTGAGCTTGTACCCTTATGTTTTCTCTTATGCATATAAAACGCATGCTCAGATCGGGTGATTGACTTGGCAACTCAAGAATTTACAATTTTTTACCTTTGAAAAACTCCTTTGTTGCTTTATCAGTATGGGATCATTGTCTTGCTGTCGAATGAACTGCTGACCAATGAGTTTTGAGGCATTTGTTTGAACTTGAGCAGATAGGATGTTTCTATACACTTCAGATTTCATTATGCTACTACCATCTGCAGTTGTATCATCAATGAAGATAAGTGAGCCAGTACCTTCAGCAGCCATACATGCCCAGGCCATAAACCCCCCACCACTGTTTCACAAATGAGATGGGTTGCTTTGGAACTTGGGCAGTTCCTTCTCTCCTCCATATTTTGCTCTTGCCATCACTCCGATATGTTAATCTTCGTCTCATCTGTCCACAAGAACTTTTATGAGCTACAGTTTGGCTTGTTTCTCATTCTCATAATGGCTTCTTTGACTTTCATTGGTACAACTTTGGTCCTCGTTGATAAACAGCAATGAAAGTTCCAACGGTGGTGGAAGTATTGAATTGAATTACCGTTATTGTCATTCAGACCTTTTGGTCTGAACGAAATTTCATGCCTGGTCATACATATATTAAAAATAACAAAACCACACAATAAACACAAATTTAACATCCACCACAGTGAGTTCACCAAACACCTCCTCACTGTGGTGGAAGGCAAAAGTCTTAGAGTCTCTATCTTCTTCCCTCCTTGTTCTCCCTCTGCGCTGAGGAGATCCAGGCCTCCGATGCTGCCGTCCACCAGGCCCGCGGCCGAGCCTCCGAAACCGGGCCACCGCCATCGCCGGAACACCACCACAGGGCCCGCCGCTGGAACGCTGGAGCACCGCAGCTCCAAAGCCAGGTCACCGCTGGAACGTCGCTGGAGCACCGCAGCCCCGAAAGCCAGGCCGCCGCTGAAGCACCGCAGGCCCAAAAGCCAGGCCGCCGCTGGAGCACTGCAGGCCCGAAAGCCAGGCCGCTGCTGGAGCACCGCAGGCCCGAAAGCCAGGTCGCCGCTGGAACACTGCAGTCAGGTCACCGCTGGACCACCGCATCCCCAAAGCCAGGTGGCCGCTGGACCACCGCAGCCCCGAAAGCCAGGTCGCCGCTGGAGCACCGCAGCCCTGAAAGCCAGGCCGCCGGAACGCCACTGGAGCACCGCAGCTCCGAAGCCAGGTCGCCGCTGAAGCTCCGAAGCCGTGCCGCCGCTGCTGGAAGGTCGCCAGCTCCGCCATTAGGGCCTCAGCTCAGACGGAAACGATGACGGGGGACACAACAAGAAAAATCGCATCCCCCCCCCAAAGGGAGGGACTAAAACCCCGTTTCTCCCATACCCCCCCCCCCCACACACACACACACACACACACACACACACACACACACACACACACACACACACACTAATAAACCAAAAATAATCGCTAAAAACAGACACGAAGACAAAAATAAATTAAAAAACAGATGGATGGTAGGTGAGCTGCAGCTGCCAGGTAGCGCCGCCACTTCCTGGATAAATAACTAGGTGCTGAGAGCTCTCTTATACCTGCAGTAAGGAGGCAATTAAACACACCTGAGCAATTACAAACGCCCGTGAAGCAATGTGTCCCAAACATTATGGTGGTGGGGGGAAGAAAACTATGTATAAACAAAGCTATAATTTCTACATGGTGAAACCAAAATGTATAAAAAATGGCCTTTAATAAAATCTTACAATGTGCACTTTAACCACATGTGATTTTTTTTTTCTATTACAAATCTCAAATTGTATGGTACAGAGGCAAATAATGATGGCTCTTTGTCCCAAACATTATGGAAGGCACTGCAAGTCGGTATCCATAATCGTTGAGCTATCATAGTCTGGAATAGTGTGAATTTCTGGTCCTACACTTCTGGGGAAATGAGATGGATGTAATAGCCTTAAAGCAGAGAAGACCTAAGGAAACAGACTGAGGCCAAGGGAGCTCAATTCTTCCCAACTCAGTCGATTGATTAGATATAGATCGTTCTTGGAAGAATGAAATGTAATTAATTTTATTTCAGAGGTGTTTAAAATTTTTCTTTAAAAGAGCAATTAGGGTGGTATGGTAGTTGAGGTATGGCTAGACATCTGCAGTATGGTCGGCAAAAGGATTTTGCTGTTCCTGTTTGAACATTGAAACTTAATGTAAACGTTATAATGCACCTGAGGTGAAATTTAAAGTTCAGTCTGATTTTTGATGGTTGGAAAATGTTGATCAATGTTGATATTATTTTTGTTTTATTTAGACTTCATCTGATCAAATCACTGTATCTTCAACCCCAATTATACAGTTGATACAGAGAATTGATCTGGTAATTTGTTGAAATACCTATCTCATTGCCAATGCACTGGGCAGACTTCAGTGCAGACCTCTGTTGGTAGAACTGGATTGCCTCTCAATAACCCCACCCACCCCACCTAAATAAATCAAATCATTTGAACTCAACTAAGGTACAATCGACTTGCTTGAAATATGCAGATTAAATCCCTTGAGTAAGTGGCTTCTAGACGAGATGCATCACAAATTAAGATGTTGTGTCTACGTTTCTTTTATTGGATTGAATTAGAACTCTTGATGGAGCGGACTGCAAGACATTTAACATTTTTTAACATTGTTAATTGTGCTGTGGTCTTTTGTTGACTATTTCCAAGTAATTTGTTAACCTGGGAGTAAATACTTTTTTTCTGCAAACAGGTTTCCGCAGGGGCAAATAATTCCCAATTGCCCAGGAGGGCTGTGGAAAACCTGTGGTATTGAGGGAGAGATGTGTCATGGTTTGAGTTGGACAATCAATAAATAATTAAAAGGTTTGTGAACACGAGGAAAGCTGTAGGCCCAGATGGTATCTCGGGGCGAGTATTTAAGTCCTGTGCTACGCAGCTAGCTCCAGTGCTCACTACAATATTCCACCTCTCCCTGGCCAAGTCCGTGGTCCCTGCCTGCTTCAAAAGATCCATCATTGTACCTGTACCAAAAAATGCCTCCCCAGCTTGTCCGAATTACTACCATCCGGTGGCCCTCACCTCGGTAGTCATGAAATGCTTTGAGAGACTGGTCAAGAAACACATCTGCGCCTTCCTCCCTCGCAACATGGATACCGCTCCAATTCGCGTGCCGTCCAAACAGATCCACGGTCTATGCGGTCTCCCAGGTCCTGCACACCGCTCTCTCTCACTTTGGCAGCCAGAAGGGGGGCTATGTGAGGATGCTATTCATAGACTTCAACACGATAGTCCCCACCAGACTTGCTGAGAAGCTGCTGGAATTGGGGCTCAACACTCCCCTGCATGCCTGGGTCCTGGACTTTCTCACCGCAAGGCCCCAGGTAGTCAAGATGGGAGGAGATACATCACAGTCCATCACCCGGAGCACAGGATCCCCCCAGGGTTGCATCCTCAACCCCCTACTGTACTCCCTGTACACACATGACTGTGTGGCTAGGTTCAGCTCCAACTCTATAACCAAGTTTGCTGATGACACTGTGGTGGTGGGCCTGATCTCCGATAACGATGAGAAGGCCTACCGGGAGGAGGTGACTGATATGGCACTCTGGTGTCAGGACAACAGCCTCCTCTTGAATGTCAAAAAACTAAGGAGCTGATCGTGGACTTACACACTATCCGGGGACGTACACACTATTGAAGACAAATGAGGATACTGTGGATAGGGTGAGCTGCTTTAAATACCTGGAAGTCCACATCTCTAAGGATATGACATGGACATCACACGCTGCTGCACTGGTGAGTAATGCAAGGCAGCGCCTTTACCACCTCAGGCAATTGAGGAAATTCAGAGTGTCTCTAAGGATCCTCCAGTGCTTCTACTCAGCGGCTGTGGAAAGCATCTTGTCTGGAAACATCACAATTTGGTTTGGGAACTGCTCTGCCCCGGACAAGAAGGCTCTGCGGAGAGTAATGCGTTCGGCCGAACGCACTATGGGAACTACACTTGCCCCCCTGCAGGAACTATACATCGGAAGGTGCAAATCCAGAGCCAACAAGATCATGGGGGACCCCCTCCACCCCAGCAACAGACTGTTCCAGCTGCTACAGGACAAGGCAAATGCCTCCATTGCCATGCTGTGAAAACAGAGAGGATGAGAAGGAGTTCCGTCCCAGAGTCCATTAGGACTGTAAACTCCTATGTCACCAGGGACTAACTTACTGTCCAATTTACTGTTGTAGGGTGTCTTTTTAAATTGCTGTTCTTTTTTCTCTCCGGCAAATATGTAATTCCATTCTGTTTTGTAGTCTTTTTGCACAATCCGCAAGCATTGCCACTTTTCATTTCACTACACATCTCGTATGTATATGTGACGAATAAACTTGACTTGACTTGATGAACAGTTAGGAGTCCGAAACAAAATTAATTGCAATTTTCTTAGCGTTTCCAGACCTCCAACACATCCTGTTGGTGCATTGCCTCGGTGTTCACTAGCTTTTGGCGCGTGGTTGGGCAATGGGTTGTTTCTTTTGAGCCATCTTCCTTTTTTTCTACCGTAGTTTATTTAAATTAGAGATGATGGGCTAAAATGCTGGTACTGCCCTAAATTTCCATTTTTCTCTCTAATCGCTTCCAGCCCTGTACAGGCAACCTCTAACCCCACAAGATCCATTTTGATCACCCCATTATAGGAAAAATGTTGTTAAGATAGAAAGGGTGCAGAGAAGATTTCCGAGGGTGTTGCCAGGACTCCGGGGTCAAAGCTACATTGGGAGATGTTGTGCAGGCTAGGACTTTATTCCTTGGAACACAGATGGAAAAAGGGTGATCTTATAGTGTATATGGTCATGAGAGGATTAGATAGGGTACATGCAGTCTTTTACCCACAGTACGGGAATCGAGAACCAGAGAACTGGTCAGGAGAGAAAGATTTAATAGGAACCTGAGGAGCAACTTCGTTACACGAAGGGTGGTGAATGAATGGAACGAGCTGCTGGAGGACGTAGTTGTGGCAGGTATTATCGCAATGTTTAAGAAACATTTAGATGGGTATATGGATAGGATGTGTTAAGAAGGATGTGCGGAAAACACAGGCAGGTGAGACTAATGTCGATGGGACATGTTGGTTGGCATGGGCAAGTCTGGCTGAAGGGCCTATTTCCACTCTCGATGACTATTCCCTTTTAAAACCAACTTCTTTAACTCCGTTTTTAAATAAGACTTAAAGTTCCCATACAGTCCTTAGGAACCAATCTTGGCTGATAGTGCAAAAAGAAAGAGGGCTGTTGGTGAAACTCAACAGGTCAGGCAGCGTCTGTGGAGGAAACTGGACTATTGACCTTTCCCGGTTGAGATGCATCATCTCGACGTCAGACTTCAGACCTGTGAAGGGTCTTGACCTGAAACATCGACTGTCCATTCCCCTCCACAAATGCTGCCTGACCCACTGAGTTTCTCCAGCACCTCTTTTTATATTTGTCCTAGATTCCAGCATCGAGAGTGCCTCTTGCTTCCATTTGGCTGATCGTGCCCCTGTTGTGGGCAAATGTTGCCGGGTTAAAGGCGCAAAGTTTTGGACGAACTGAAACTGATCAGGGAAGTCTCTAAATAGCTGTGGTCACAAACCTGTAAATGAACTGAGTCAGTGGGGGATTGAACAGAGCGTTGTAGACAGATATTCACCTGTGTCAAATAGGAATAGGATGCCAAGGGTGCAAACGTTTCCTAATTTAAATGTCGCATTTGTTCATGTGGCTAATTGTTCAGGTAACACAATGCATTTTCTGAGCCACCTAGTGAGCTATTGGAGTTTAGACTTGAGTATTTTGTGAGGTCATTCTGAACAAATTTTTAGTTCTGGGTGACCTATCCATGTAATTACAAGGATAATGTAGGTTGACATATGATGAGCGTTTGACACCACTGGGCCTGTACTCGCTGGAGTTTAGAAGAATCAGGGGGGACCTCATTGAAACGTACAGAATAGTGAAAGGCTTGTATAGAATGGATGCGGAGAGGACGTTTCCACTAGTGGGAGAGTCTAGGAACAGAGGTCATAGCCTCAGAATTAAATGACTTTTTTTTAGGATGGAGATGAGGAGGAATTTATTTAGTCAGAGGGTGGTGACTCTGGAATTCTTTGCCACAGAAACCGTTGGAAGCCGTCATATTTAAGGTGTAGATAGATTCTGGATTATTACGGATGCCAGAGTTTATGGGGAGAAGGCAGGAGAATGGGGTTAGGAGAGAGAGAGAGAGAGAGATCAGCCATGATTGAATGGCGGAGTAGGCTTGATGGGCCAAATGGCCTGGTTCTGCTTCTATCACATGATCTTATGTTAAGAGCAAAGTACTTAGAAGATTTCTTGATGTTGCTGTTAATTAATAATAGCACTGGTCGTTAGGACAGCAGTAATGACTTTTTATTACCTTGCCATATCTAAAGTTCACTTAATGTAACTTGTAGGTATGATATTTGATTTTCAAACATAATCATCTCCACTAATTAAGTGTGCATTAAGGTAATCTATCACAGATTGTTGACATGACCTATCCTGTCTTCGACTAGAGGGCAGGCCATCCTAGACTGGGTATTATGTAATGAGGAAGCATTAGTTAGTGTTCTTGTTGTGCAAGGCCATTTTGGGCAACAGTGACCATAATATGGTTGAATTCTGCATTAGGATGGAGAGTGACGCGGTTAATTCAGAGACTATGTTCCTGAACTTGAATAAAGGAGACTTTGAAGGTATGAGGCGTGAATTGGCTTGGATAGACTGACAAATTATTCTTAAAGGGTTGACAGCGGAGATGCAATGCCGAAGATTTAAAGACTGCATGGATGAACTCCAGAAATTGTTCATCCCTATCTAGCAAAAAAATAAAACGGGGAAGGTGGCTCAACCGTGGCTGACGAGGGAAGTCAAGGATAGAGTTAAAGCCAAGGAAGAGGCATATAAATTGGCCAGAAGAAGCAGCAAATCAGTGGATTGGGAGACATTTAGAACAGAGGAGGACAAAGGTGTTAATTACGAGGGGGGGAAAAGAGCATGAAAGAAAGCTTGCAGGGAATATAAAAACTGACTGTAGAAGTTTCTATAAGTATTAAAGATTAGTGAAGATTCACCCGTCCCTTATAGTCAGAGATGGGTGAATTTATAATGGGAAACAAGGAAATGGCAGAACAGTTAAACGAGTACTTTGGTTCCGTCTTCACTGAGGAAGACACAAACAATCTCCCGGAATTACGAGGGGACCAAGGATCTAGCGGGAGGGAGGAACTGAAGGGAATGCACATTAGTCAGAAAATGGTGTTGGGTTAACCGTTGGGACTGAAGGCAGATAAATCCCCAGGGCCTGATGGTCTGCATCCCAAAGTACTCAAGGAGGTGGCCCTAGAAATTGTGGATGCATCGGTGGTCATTTTCCAATGTTCTCTTTGACTGGATCAGTTCCTGTGGACTGGAGGGTAGGCAATTTTCACTTTTTATGAAAGGAGGAAGAGAGAGAAGACAGGGAATTATAGACTAGTTAGCCTTACATTAGTAGTGGGGACGACGTTGAAGTCCATTATTAAAGATGGTTTAGCAGCGCATTTGCAAAGCAGTGACGGATCGGTCAAAGTCAGCATGGATTTATGAAGGGGAAATCATGCTTGACTAATTTTTTGAGGATGTAACAAGTAGAATGGATAAGGGAGAGCCAGTGGATGTGGTGTATCTGGACAAGGTCCCACACAAGATTAGTGTGCAAAATGAGAGCACATGGTATTGGGGGTGGGGTATTGACATGGATAGAGAACTGGTTGGCAGTCAGGAAGCAAAGAGTAGGAATTAACGGGTTATTCTCAGAATGGCAGGCAGTGACTAGTGGGGTGCCGCAAGGCTCGGTGCTGGGATCCCAGTTCTTACAATATATATTAACGATTTTGACGAGGGAATTAAATGTAACATCTCTAAGTTTGCAGATGACACAAAGCTGGATGGCAGTGTGAGCTGCGAGGAGGATGCCATGAGGCTGCAGGTTGACTTGGATATGTTGGGTGAGTGGGCAGATGCAGTATAATGTGGATAAATGTGAGGTTATCCACTTTGATGACAAGAACAGGGAGGCAGATTATTATCTGAATGTTGTCAGATTAGGAGAAGGGGAGGTGCAATGAGACCCAGGTGTGCTTGTACATCAGTCACTGAAAGTAAGCATGCAGGTACAGCAGGCAGTGAAGAAAGCCAATGGCATCTTGGCCTTCATTGCAAGAGAATTTGAGTTTTGGAGCAAGGAGGTCCTACTGCAGTTGTACAGGGCCCTGGTGAGACCGCACCTGGAGTATTGTGTGCAATTTTGATCTCCTAATTTGAAGATGTACATTATTGCTATTGAGGGAGTGCAGCGTATGTTCACCACGTTAATTCCCTGGATGGCGGGACTGACATATGATGAAAGAATGGGTCAACTGGGCATGTATTCGCTGGAATTTAGAATGTTGAGAGGGTTTCTTATCGAAATATAAAATTCTTAGAAGATTGGACAGGGTAGATGCAGGAAAAATGTTCCCTATGTTTGAGGGAGTCCAGAAGCAGGGGTCACAGTTTAAGAATAAGAGGCCTGAGATACGGAAAAAACGTTTTCACCCAAGAGTTGTGAATCTGTGGAATTCTCTGCCACAGAAGGCAATGGAGGCCAATTCACTGGATGTTTTCAAGAGAGAGTTAGATTTAGCTCTTAGGGCTGAGGGAATGAAGGGATATGGAAAGCCAGAATGGGGTACTGATTTTGGATGATCAGTCATGATTATATTGAATGACGGTGCTGGCTCGGAGGGCAGAATAGCCGACTCCCACACCTATTTTCTATGTTTCTAAGCTGCAATTAAAGTGAATGCTATTTGTTGGCCCCACTGTGGTTGGAGAGTTGTGCATTCAAACCCCACCCCAGATATCTTGTGCATTCAAAGTTACATGGATCATTGGAGAAGCTGTCTGGGGCTGAATGGTAAATGGACGTCCCCTGCTTGTGCTTTGGGGTTTCACCATTCCAGAGAGCAGTGTATTATATCTGCTACCTTATGTCTTCCACAATCAGTATCTTAAAATTAATAATCTGGTCCTACAATGCACAGATTGGGTGCTTATTGGCAAATGCACTTCAAAGTACCTGCTTGCAAACTGTTTAGAGAGCTCTCGGGGTCATGACTGGTGTGACATAATTTTTTGTTCCTTTTATGCTTTATGAACGGTAACTCTGAAAAGCAAGCCTGCTCCCCCACTTCCCTGTCTGCTGAAACACAGCTGATTTGCAATTGCTCACATATTTGCCATCTTCGTTTGACACTGGGGAACTGAGTTTAGTTTAGTTTTTAGTTTGGCAATACAGTATGGCTACAGGCTCTTCGGCCCACTGAGTCCAAAGCTGACCATTGATCATGCGCTCATATTAGTTGTATGTTATCCCCCTTTCTCATTCACTCCCTACACACTAGGGGAAATATACAGAGGCCAATTATTCTATAAATCCACACGTGGGAGGAAACTGGAGCACATTTAAACCACATTAAACCACATGATCACAGGGAAAACATGCAAACTCCACATAGATGGCACCTGAGGTTGGGATCAGACTTGGGACTCTGGCACTGTGAGGCATTGTGCCACCCTGAATTGTTTGGAAACAGAACTGCAGTTGCCAGAGTACAATTTTCACCAGTTTATGTACTGTCTACTCTCAATGTCGGCTGTAACCTCAACTACTACTTCTCTACTTCACTGCCCATGTGTCTGTCCACTTTCATCACCCACATCTTTGCGCCTCTCTCTCCATCTATCTAAAGCCTCTTTGCAGTTCCGCCCACACCCCCCCCTCCCCCACACCCCCACCTTTGTATGTCTCAACTCTTCCTTGTAACACACACCCATCCTATCATCACCACCCTTGCCATTCAAGTCAATGAAGTGGCTTGGTCATGCAGTCACTGATTCAACATAGGAAATGAATGAAACAGCCAATTTGCATGGAGTCACCTATAACAAACAGCAACATATCAATCAGATGTGTTTTAATTATACTTGAGGTAAATGTTGGCCTGCAAGTTGGAGAAAGTCCCTTGTTTTCTCTCTTACAACGTCTTGAACGGAGTGCACAGGGTCTGTCTCGCATCACCCAAGCAACAGAAACTCTGGTACTACAGTGCCCTCCATAATGTTTGGGACAAAGACCCATCATTTATTTATTTGCCTCTGTACTCCACAATTTGAGATTTGTAATTTAAAAAAATCACATGTGGTTAAAGTACACATTATCAGATTTTAATAACGGCTATTTTTTATTAATTTTGGTTTCACCATGTAGAAATTACAACAGTTTATACATGGTCCAGCCCATTTCAGCTACTTTCTAGCCAGCAAGGCATGAGTGATTGGCAGGGTTCCACAACTGCGCCATCAACTTTTAACTTGTAGACCTTCTAACGTGTTGCCACATTTGATCACTGCATCCATCAAACGCTTTTCTCTTCCCGTGGAAATCTGGGGCTGGTGCAAAATTTGTGCCCCAGTGGTGTAAATGCCACAGAAAGAACAATTTCTTGTATATACCTGATCTCATGGGAGCTGTATTTATGGAGTTTGCACGTTCTCCCTGTGACCATGTAAATTTTCTCTGGATACTCCAGGTTTCTTCCTCATCCCAAAGATTTGTGGCCTCTGTAAAATTGCCCCTAGTGGGATTGCATTGAATTAGTGTGAATGGATGATCAATGGTCAGTGTCTCAGTGGGCCAAAGGACTTGTTTCCATGGTGTATCTTTCAATTAATCAAAAGACATTTCCTTTTTATTCTGCTTTTAGTCCTTTGCAGTTCTTCCATTTCATGTCTTACAGCGCCAGAGACCCAGGTTCGATCCTGATTATGGGTGCTGTTCATACAGAGTTTGTACGTTTCCGTTTGTACGTTTGTAAATTGTCCCTAGTCTGTGGGATTGTGCTAGTGCACAGGGATAGCTGGGCGGCACAAATTCGGTGGGCCAAGGAGCCTGTATCTGTAAACTAAACTAAGCAGTGAAAGACATCCATCAAAACACCGTTAACAAAATAGAGACATACATGGGAGAATGTGCATTTTAATTAAGCAGAAGAAAACCGTATAATAAATCTGGATTTGGAAAATGATTAAATGTATTGTAACACAGGTGGTATTTTATTGCAATATTTGGATTGTGCACTTTAGGAACAGCTTTTGTCTATACAGGCTGGAGAGTGGGAGATGCTCCTGCGTGTTAATGAGTTAATGCATTGACAGCAGTTACTAGGAGTTTGAGAAAGCTATAAAATTGAACTATTTAATCAAGTTCAAAGATGGCTGTGTTGAGAGAAGGGTGCATCTACTGAAAGTACAAAGTATGAAATTCCTCACATACCACATCTCACGATAAGCTTTTAAGGGCAAATTGGACTCTGCCTGCAGGCGAATGTCTCCACACTGACTCACTGCACCAGAGCTTCATTCCCATCATACCGTCTGTGCAGCTTAGATCTAACTGCAACTTTTGTTGAGTGTTTCAAAAGAAAATGGGGAAAAAGGAAAAGACAATTTGCAATTTGTTCACACTGTCACCGCCTTCACATGTCACCGCCATTACATGAAGTGCCCTGTTCCCATTGAAGATCTTTTTGTTGTCGCTGTTCTCATCCAGAAAATGTGACCAATTTGTGCACTTCAAGATTCCACTGCCAGGTATGTGGTAGTGATTCAGTTAACTTTTCTGTAATTGGTTGAGATGGAGATAGATTCTGGCCAGAACTTTAGATGGACTAGTGTGTAGAAAAGAACTACAGATGCTGATTTATACCGAAGATAGACTGAGTGCTGGAGTAAATCAGTGGGACAGTCAGCATCTCTGGAGAACTGAACCATTCTGACCCAAAACGTCACCCATCCTTTTTCTCCAGAGGTGCTGCCTGACACACTAAGTTATTCCAGCACTTTGTGTCTATCTTCAGATCAAGTCTCAGCTCCTTCTCAAAAAAGTGCCGTTAGCTCTCGTGTGTCCATGCAAGAGGTACAGAGAGCCATGGCTTTATCTGAGATGTCAAACTATATTTGTTTTATTCCTAGTTCTTGCTTCAGGAGGGTTTGCCCTTCGATGAGGACTTGCATTGACTGCTGATTAGAGTGGCAGAACATGCAGTGTCTCCCAAACTAATTGTCCTGTTAATTTGAGGTACTGAACCTTTGCCAGGTTTACCACCAGCATGAAGACCCAGCGGGCCGCACTCGGACACGTGCGGTGGCAGGCCTGAGTTCGCTTTTGCAGAGGGCCAGACGGCCTCCTGTCTGCAGGGGGATGCACGGCAGCACCGAAGACCTGAGAGTTGAGCAGGGAGCGCTGGTGACTAGGGACGAGAGGAGTGGGCCGCTAGGAGAGGGACCAGGGTATTGCCTCCAAGATCGGCTGCAGGAGGCAGTAGCACAGAGGCTGGTTGCGGGCCTGCAGCACCCTGGACTTACCTGGATCTGGGGCACTCCAGTACATCCAGCATGTGGACCCATTTATCAAACTGCCTATATTCTCTTTTTTTCCTCTTAATCTATTTTAAATACAATACTCTGGACTTTTTCCTTGTAAACGGCGCCAAAATATGGCGACTGTGCATTTGGGGGTTATGCAAAAAATTTCACTGAGCTGTGCTCACGTGACAATAAAAAATCATTGAATTGAATTGATCTGATCTTCACTACCTGACCTTCACCAAGCTGAAAACCAGCTGTTGTGAATCTTCAGTGCAAACCCAGAGGAGCAGCCATCGTGTGGGTCTGGACACCAACTCTTTCTTTTCACAAATTGTGGCATGAAGTTATTTATCAAACTGCCTATATTCTCTTTTTTTCCTCTTAATCTATTTTAAATACAAGCTGTATCTCTAAAGTAAAGAAACGGCAGCAGAAAGAAGGATGTGATTATCAAGTCCCTTGCACAAAGCTCTCAAAATTGCAGGCTGTTCAATATGAACTCTACACCAAATGCACCCTTCAGTCAGAGGGTGTGGAATTCTTTGCCACAGAAAGCTGTGGAGGCAAAGTCAGTGAATATATTTAAGGCAGAGATAGATAGATCGATTCTTGATTAGTACGGGTGTCTGAGGTTATGGGGAGAAGGGGTTAGGAGGGAGGGATGAATCGGCCATGATTGAATGGCAGAGTAGATTGAATGGGCCGAATGGCCTAATTATAAGATCATGTGATAGTATGATGCTATGTTGAATGAAAACTCTGGGGTGGAAGATTGCAACCTTCACGTGGTCCGCCCTGTTTCGACTAATGCAATCAACTCGACGTGTGCAAACGGAAGATCAAATAGAACAAGTTGTCCGACAACTTTAGGCTGTGCACGCCACACGAAAGAAGAAGAAGAATGAAAACTTTAATGATAGACTCTGGGTTGAGCACAAGTAAACTGTTCACACTCGCCTGTGACGAACTTGTGAATCCCATCCAGGCTCCAATGAAAGTATGAGCACATATGCATCCTGTGCTTCCTCTGCATGTGCCCCTGACTCCTGGTTAGTCATCTTTTTGAAGAGTGAGGAGTCAGTTTGGCTTCCTGCATTGATGCCCAGTGCACAGCCTCTGAGAGTAGGGAACAGCTGGGCACAAGAGTCAAGTGATGCTTGTCACTTCCTCATGGTTTGACCATTCACGGTTAAGATGAGGCTAAATCTCTTCACTGCAATCCTTCAACCCACCAAATCTGATCTGTTCATACCTACACCAACACAAATTCCACATTAATCCAATTGTTTTATTCTCTCCCTATTCCTATCAAGTCCCCCAGATTCTACCAGTCACCCACACCACAGTGACAATTTTCAGTCGCCAATTAACCTACCGACCCACATGTCTTTGGGATGTGGGAGGAAACTGGAGAGCCCAGGGGAAACCCACGTGGTCACGGGGAGAATATGTAAATTACACATAGACAGCGCCCGAGGTCAGCATTGAAAGCTGTGAGGCAGCGACCTTTCTGGAATGACTACATGGGACATGTGGCAGGTGACACCAATCCCCACCCAGTGACAGTGACATGAAATCATGGCGACAACCACCACAGTGTCGACTTGTGTTCTGGGTGATCCAGTCCTTCGTTCAAAGAAAACAGTTCTGCGGAAATTAACACCCTCTGTTAAAATAACCACCCGATCTTAACTAAAGGGGAAGTTTGAGACATTGAGTATTCATCAGTTCCTGTATTGTAGTGGGTAAGGTTGCACATCCTCCCACAGAGCAGCCAAGCCACCGATATAGGGGACTTTCTCTGCTGCTGTGAATTCTGGGAGCAGTGGACCTCTATGGCTAAGTGACTGTATCTGAACGCAAGCTCCTCCACCACTGCGATACACCACTTGCAGATGCTGCTGAGGATTTGCAGCTGGAGCCAATGCTCTGATGCGGGGTCTTCAATCTGAGACTTTCACTCTGATCCTCTCTCGACATATGCTGCCTGACATGCTGAATATTTCCAGCACTTTCTGTTTGAATTTCAAATTTACTTATTTTCTTTTGATCGTCAATTCTGTTGTACCTTTTTTTTAAGATGGTATTCGATTGCTTCACAAATAAATGACTATCAGCTAATGTTGCCACAAGCTGTACATGCATTTAACAAAGTCAGACATGCATTTCTGCAACAGCTTTCACAATCTCTGAGTTGCAAACTCTTTAAACACACTGATAACTGAAATATAGTCATAAAGTGGCACAGCTGGTAGAGCTACTGCCTCACAACTCCAGAGACCCTAGATCAATGCTCACCTTGAGGGTTTTCCCCTCGTAACTGCGTGGGCTTCTGCCAGGTGCTTTAGTTTCCTCCCATGTACCAAGAGCAAGGATCAGTAGCCACTGTAACTTTCCCCTCATGTCGCTGTGAATGGGAGAATCCTGGGGGAGTTGATAGGAATGTGGGGAGAATTCACTGGACCGGTGTAAATAATTAGGGCTGCACAACTGGTAGAGCTGCTGCCTCACGGTGCCAGAGACTTGGGTTCAATCCTAAACTTGGGCTCTATCAGTGTGGAGTTTCCAACTCTGCCTGTAACCACGTGGTTTACCTCCAGATGCTCTGGTTTCCAAGACGTGCGGGTTTTTGCGTTAATTAGCTTAGTGTTGGGGAATGGGTGAGAAAGTGGGATAACGTAGAACTAGTGTGAACGGGTGATCGATGGTCGGCATGGGCCAAAGGAACTGTTTCCATGCTGTGTCTCAAAACTAAAAGTGGTTGACGATGGATGTTGTATCAGTGAGCCGAAGGGCCTGGTTCTGTGCCAGCAAGCGTACTACTGATAGTGGAGCACTCCCTCAGTACGGCGCTGGAACCAGCTCTCTGCTGAGACGTATCCTCCATCAACAGCGGAAAAGTTGAGCTCCTAGCAGCACCTTGCATCAGCTGATGTTTACCAACTGGCAGAAACCCCAGGTGAATTTTACTGCCTGAAATTTTCTGAAAGATATTTGTTGTTCTTTATTGGTACATTATGTGCACGGAATGTAATGGTGGAGATTAAGTGGCTGCTGGAAGTGAGAATGGCATATAATTGATCATTGCGTGACTGATGTTGCTCAATGTGTGTTTATTCCTGGCAGGATACAGAGGTAACTCTGGCCTTAAACACATCAGCTGTGATATATTATTCTACAACCGACATTACAAACAGGTTCCGATTGCTCCAGATTCCATCATCTGCAGTCTCTTTTGTCATCACAAGCAGGTTAACTGGTCACTGTCACAGTGCCTGATCATGGGTGTTGGCTGCTATATTTTCTCATTGTTACAGAACGTGTAAGATTAAGGAGCAGGCATTAAAAACTGAGGTGCTTGATAACCTTTGTGCTGAGGGTGCCGAGTCTCTGGAATTCTCTTCCCCAGAGAGTTGTGGAGACTCAGTCGTTGGTATTTAAAGAGGAAGGAAATACATTTTTGAAAAGAACCAAGAATTGATGTCTATGAGGAACTGGCACAGAAGAGGAATTTGAGGGGAGACTGCTAGAAGTAAATAAAAATATGAGAGGCATAAACAGAGTAGACAGTAGGAACATTCTTCCCAGGATGGAAATGTCCAGTACTGGAGGGCATAGTTATAAAGTGAGAGGCGCTAAGTTTAATGTATTTTAGAGCGGTTGGGTGAGGAACGCATTGACAGGGGGGGTGTTGGAGGAAGATACAATAGTGGTGTTAAAGGGGCTTTTAGATAGGTGAATAATTATATGGAAGTCCAAAGAATAGAGGGATATGATATACAGGCAGATGAGATAAGTTGAACGGCATGTTCTGCATAAACATTGTGGGCCGAAGGGCCCATTCCTGTTTTGTATTGTGCTATGTTCTATAAGATTAGGTCTAGAGTGGATCAGTCATGATCCAGATTGAATGATGGGACAGGCTTGATGGGCTGAGTGGCCTACTTCTCCTATTTTCTTGTGTTGTGCACGACAACATTTGTTTCCGTGATTCAGAACTGCTTTGATGTGAGCCCAGGTTGTGAGTTTACTGCCTCTCCTGTGTTGCAAGGGGCACTCCTGTTGGAGATCTCCCCCAGCTTTAGGATGTGAGATTAAACTGGGTCCCTGTTATTTGCCTCTGAGGAAGACCTAATAGATCCAATTCTGCTACTTTGAACTTCACGCCTGGAACCTGACAACCGATGGTTTTTATGAACAGATAATCTGAACAATTTAACACATTGGCACCCAAATGCCCACTCAGAACTTCATAAGTTGCAGGAGCAGAATTAGGCCATTCAGCCCATCAGGTCTACTCCACCATTCAATTATGGCTGATCGATCTTTCCCTCTCAACCACATTCTCCCGCCCTCTCCCCATAACCCCTGACACCCTACTTACATTGGAGATTTTTAGAAGTCAATCAGATTCCCTCTTTGATTTTACCGTGAAATCCACTTTTGAGCAACTGTTAGCACAAGAGGTGAGATGTTGAGAGGGCTTTCTCTTCTTGTCCCTATAATTCTGCAGTCTACGACTTTTCCACTGCCTCCTCTGCTCACACCAACCTCTGCACCTCTTTCCCCTGGCAAGTAAACGGCATGAATCCTGTAATAATCAGTGCTGAAACCTGCCCACAGGAGGTCCTAGCATACACGCAGCTGCAAACAATGAGAAGCATGGTGTGTTCTGTTGCATCGAACGACTGATAATCATTGCCAGGTCAAATGGCCGTCAGTGTAGCAGAGGTTGGTGTGAATGGTGAATTAGTTGGGATACCAGTCTTTAACTCTGCTGGAAAGATAAAAGAAAATTATACGGTCTTTGGCACTGAGTTTAAGGAATCTTGAACCTCTGGCTTGTTTCTCTTTTCAACCCTTAGCATTAATGTTGTGCTGTGAATATGAAATAGGTTGCATGAATCATGAATACAGAAGCACTCCTGCGAGAAATTAATCTTAATTGGGATGGCGGGACTGTCAGATGAGGAAAGATTGAAAAGACTAGGCTTGTATTCACTGGAGTTTAGAAGGATGAGGGGGAATCTTATAGATTAGATTAGATTTTATTATTTGTCATTCGAATCTCAGAGAGGCTCAAACGAAACTCTGTTTCTACAGCCATACAAGCAAAACAATTCCTACAAAACATACAAACAATTCAATTTACACAAACATCCATCACAGTGAATCTCCTCCTCACTGTAATGGAAGGCAAAGTCTCCTCTCTCCCCCGCACCATTTCTCTCCCTATGTCCAAGCCCCAGGCGGGCGCTGGAATGTCCCGCGGCCATTGAGTCCGCGCTTGGCAATGTACGGCCCCGCTCGGCAATGTACGGCCCCGATCTAGGCCCAAAGGTCACAGTTGGAGCCCCCGGTGGGCGCTGGAATGTCCCGCGGCCATTAGAGCCGCGCCGGGCGATGTACGGCCCCACTCCGGGTCGATCCAACCCCACGACACGAGCAGGAGATGTTGCGTTGCAGGAGCTCCGGAAAGCGGTCTCCCACCTGGACCAGCGAGCTCCCGATATCCCGACAGTCCACCGGCAGTAATCTGGAGCTGGAGCTCCGGAGTCGGGCCGCAGCAGCGAGCCACCACCACTCCTCACGCTCCTCATGCTTGGAAATATATTGCTGCTTCTTCATCGTTACTGAGTCTAAGCCCTGGAGCTCCCTGTTTGGCGGCACAGTGGTGCAGCGGTAGAGTTGCTGCCTTACAGCGCCAGACACCTGGGTTAGATCCTGACTACGGGCCCTGTCTGTACAGGAGTTTGCATGTTCTCCCTGTGACCACGTGGGTTTTCTCCGGGTGCTCTGGTTTCCACCCACATTCCACAGACATGTAGGTTAATTGGCTTCTGTAAACTGTCCCCAGAGTGTGGGATAGAATTAGTGTACCGGGTGATTGTTGGTCGGCACAGACTCGGAGGGCTGAAGGGCCAGTTTCCACGCCGTATCTCTAAACTAAGCAAGACAACCATGACGTTGATGAGAACGCCAGAGAGATGTCCAAGTGATGTTGGCTGAACGTCCATGGGTGCATTCTGGTAATCTGTTTTGGACAGGTCTGGCCAGAAATGGGCAAGACTGGTGCTGCCCCGGCTGTGATGGTTGAATGCAGCTGTCCTTCCGCAAATTGTGAAACGTACCCTGTAGACACTTCCTGCCCTATATTCGATCGTGAGCTTGCACTCGCAATCTGGGCCTCCTGCGTCACGTGGCACTGTCTCGGCCTTCTACACATCCATTTCATAAGTATGTCCTGTCACTTGCCAACCACTTCTTCTTTAGTGCTAAGCACATTCAAACACTGATGCAATCATAAAGAAAGCACATCAGCGCCTCTACTTCCTGAGAAGATTACGGAGAGTCAGTATGTCAAGGAGGACTCTCTCGATCTTCTACAGGTGCATAGTGGAGAGCATGCTGACCGGTTGCATCGTGGCTTGGTTCGGATACCTGAGCGTCCAGGGGCAGAAAAGGCTGCAAAGAATCGTAAACACTGCCCAGTCCATCATCGGCTCTGACCTCCCTACCATCGAGGGGATCTCTCGCAGTCGCTGCCTCAAAAAGGCTGGCAGCATCATCAAGGACCCACACCATCCTGGCCACACACTCATCTCTCCTCTGCCATCGGGTAGAAGGTACAGGAGCCTGAAATCTGCAACATCCAGATTCAGGAACAGCCTCTTCCCCACAGCCATCAGACTATTAAACACAACTTCAAACAGACTATGAACTATAACAACCTATTGTGCTTTATCTGTTTACTGATGTGTGTGTGTATGTATATATATATATATTCTATGGTGTATGGATACACTGACCTGATCTGTATTTATGACTACAATATCCTGTTGTGTTGCAGCAATGCAAGAATTTCATTCTCCTATCTGGGACACTTGACAATAAACTCTCTTGACTTGACTTGACACTGTCCAGTGAGATAGCATAGCCTGCCACTTTTGCGGGCTGGAAGAGTCTGTGACCACGTGTATATGGAGTGTGTGAGGTTGCAGCCCCATTCCATTATCTGATCCTTGCCTTCTGGCTGCACTTCCCACCCACCATCCTCATCTTTGGACATCCTGTGCGTAGGGGAGAGGGTAGGGCCGAGGATGTCCTGGTAGGGTTGCTCCTGGGCCTGGCTAAGCTGGCCATCCGCGAGTCACAGCGCCAGGCGGAAGAGAGCATTGTCCGAGCCGGCTGCCTGCCCCTTTTCCGGGGTTACATCTGTGCCTGGCTGATGTTAGAGAGGGACTACCCGCTACCCACGGACACCCTGGGGGATATCTGGGACCGTTGGAATGCATCCCTGTAATATAGGATTGTTACATATTTGTATAGTAGTTTTTTTTTAGTATATTTGTTTGTCTTGTATTATGGTGGTCTGTTTTGTTTTATTGTATTGTAAATATTTTTAATAATTGAATACATTTTTTGATATTAAAAAAAAGTGAGTTAGCATGGAATTCTATCAGAGGAGCACTTGCAGCTCAGAATGGGGAAGTTGCAAGTCCCCCACTCCGGAGATTCTCGGTGGAGGAGCATATTGCAGGCAAAAACATTTATTTTTTAATTTCAAAATAAAATTTATTTGAGAAATAATTTTTTTTCCAATACATGATCCTTACAAAACTCGATCCGACATTCTCAGAAGCTCTACATACATTCAATACAGTTTACATAAATCACAAAATTTTACCCCACACTGTCGCCCTCATGTGGCCCACTGGCATGGAATCCCTTCCCTCATTCTAAGGGGCATCTCCACCACACCCTGCCCCCCATGTCCAGCAGCGGAAGGACCCTAAACTTTCGCCCTCCCCCACAATGCCATGGCGTTGCAGCGGGACTTCAGAGAGCTCGGAAAAATGCTGAAAAGCAGGACTTCCAGGGTTGTTATCTCCGGTTTGCTTCCAGTTCCTCGTGCTGGCGAGAGCAGGAACAGGGAGATACGGGACCTGAATGTGTGGCTGAGGAACTGGTGCAGGGGGCAGGGATTTAGATTCTAAGATCACTGGGATCTGTTTTGGAGTAAGGAGGAACTGTACAAAAGGGACGGATTGCATCTTAACAGGTGGGGGACCAGCATTCTGGCCGGCAGGTTTGCCACTGCTACACGGATGGTTTTAAACTGAATAAGGGGGGTGGGGTGTCAAATGGGATAATCGAGAACGGAGTTAAAGGGAAAGAGAGTAAAGGGATGGTTAATGACCCCAGAATTAACGGGAAAGAAAGCTCACAAAGGGATAGGAGAGTATGGCCAAGTGTAATAGGAATCGATGTGAAATGGGCCACTTGTCAACATAATTGTATAAGGAGTAAGAGTGTTGTAAAAACAAGCCTGAAGGCTTTGTGTCTCAATGCGAGGAGCATTTGTAATAAGGTGGATGAGTTGAAGGTGCAGATAGCGATTAATGACTATGCTATAGTTGGGATCACGGAGACATGGCTCCAGGATGACCAAGGCTGGGAGCTGAACATCCAGGGATATTCAATATTCAGGAGCGATAGACGAAAAGGAAAAGGAGGTGGGGTAGCGTTGCTGGTGAGAGAGGAGATTAATGCAATAGAAAGGAAGGACATTAGCGTGGAGGATGTGGAATCGATATGGGTAGAGCTGCGAAACTCTAAGGGGCAGAAACCGCTAGTGGGAGCTGTGTACAGGCCACCTAACAGTAGTATTGGAGTTGGGGATGGCATCAAACAGGAAATTAGAAATGCGTGTAACAAGGGTAACACGGTTATAATGGGTGACTTCAATCTGCATGTAGATTGGGTGAATCAAATTGGCAGGGGTGCTGAGGAAGAGGATTTCCTGGAATGTATGCGGGATAGTTTTCTCAACCAACATGTGGAGGAACCAACGAGAGAGCAGGCTATTCTAGACTGGGTATTGAGTAATGAGGAAGGGTTAGTTAGCAGTCTTGTTGTGCGTGGCCCCTTGGGCAAGAGTGACCATAATATGGTTGAGTTCTTCATTAGGATGGAGAGTGACAAAATTAAGTCAGAAACAAGGGTTCTGAACTTGAACAAAGTTAACTTTGAAGGCATGAGATGTGAATTGGCCAAGATAGACTGGCAGGTGATTCTTAAAGGGTTGACAGTGGATGTGCAATGGAAGGTATTTAAAGACTGCATGGATGAAGTACAAAAGTTGTTCATACCAGTTTGGCAAAAGAATAAATCGGGGAAGGTGGTGCATCCATGGATAACAAGGGAAATCAGGGATAGTATAAAAACAAAAGATGAGGCATACAAATTTGCCAGAAAAAGCAGCCTACCGGAGGACTGGGAGAAATTCAGAATCCAGCAGAGGAGGACAAAGGGCTTAATTAGGAAAGGGAAAATAGATTATGAAAGGAAACTGGCAGGGAACATAAAAACTGACTGCAAAAGTTTTTATAAATATGTGAAGAGAAAGAGACTAGTTAAAACAAATGTTGGTCCCTTGCAGTCAGAAACAGGTGAATTGATCATGGGGAACAAGGACATGGCAGACCAATTGAATAACTACTTTGGTTCTGTCTTCACTAAGGAAGACATAAAGAATCTGCCGGAAATAGCAGTGGAACGGGGGTCAAATAAGATGGAGGAACTGAGTGAAATCCAGGTTAGCCGGGAGGTGGTGTTGGGTAAATTGAACGGACTGAAGGCCAATAAATCCCTAGGGCCAGATAGTCTGCATCCCAGAGTACTCAAGGAGGTAGCCACAGAAATAGTGGATGCATTAGTGATAATTTTTCAAAATTCCTTAGATTCTGGAGTAGTTCCTGAGGATTGGAGGGTAGCTAATGTAACCCCACTTTTTAAAAAAGGAGGGAGAGAGAAAGCGGGGAATTACAGACCAGTTAGTCTAACATCGGTAGTGGGGAAACTGCTAGAGTCAGTTATTAAAGATGGGATAGCAGCGCATTTGGAAAGTGGTGAAATCATTGGACAAAGTCAGCATGGATTTACGAAAGGTAAATCATGTCTGACAAATCTGATAGAATTTTTCGAGGATGTAACTAGTAGAGTGGATAAGGGAGAACCAGTGGATGTGTTATATCTAGACTTTCAGAAGGCTTTCGACAAGGTCCCGCATAAGAGATTAGCATACAAACTTAAAGCACACGGTATTGGGGGTTCAGTATTGATGTGGATAGAGAACTGGCTAGCAGACAGGAGGCAAAGGGTAGGAGTAAATGGGTCCTTTTCAGAATGGCAGGCAGTGACTAGTGGGGTGCCGCAAGGCTCAGTGCTGGGACCCCAGCTATTTACAATATATATTAATGATTTGGACGAGGGAATTCAATGCAACATCTCCAAATTTGCAGATGATACCAAGCTGGGGGGTATAGTTAGGTGTGAGGAGGATGCTTGGAGGCTGCGGGGTGATTTGGATAGGCTGAGTGAATGGGCAGATGCATGGCAGATGCAGTATAATGTGGATAAATGTGAGGTTATCCACTTTGGTGGCAAAAACATGAGGGTAGACTATTATCTGAATGGTGGCAGATTAGGAAAGGGGGAGATGCAACGAGACCTGGGTGTCATGGTACACCAGTCATTGAAAGTAGGCATGCAGGTGCAGCAGGCAGTGAAGAAAGCAAATGGTATGTTAGCATTCATAGCGAAAGGATTTGAGTATAGGAGCAGGGAGGTTCTACTGCAGTTGTACAGGGTTTTGGTGAGGCCACACCTGGAGTATTGCGTACAGTTTTGGTCTCCAAATCTGAGGAAAGACATCCTTGCCATAGAGGGGGTACAGAGAAGATTCACCAGACTGATTCCTGGGATGTCAGGACTTTCATATGAGGAAAGATTGGATAGACTCGGCTTGTACTCGCTGGAATTTAGAAGATTGAGGGGGGATCTAATAGAAACTTACAAAATTCTTAAGGGGTTGGACAAGCTAGATGCTGGAAGATTGTTCCCGATGTTGGGGGAGTCCAGAACAAGGGGTCACAGTCTAAGGATAAGGGGGAATTCCTTTAGGACCGAAATGAGGAAAACATTCTTTACACAGGATGTGGCTAAAGGGATCAGGGGGTATGGAGAGAAGGCAGGTACGGGATACTGAGTTGGATGATCAGCCATGATCACATTGAATGGCGGTGCAGGCTCGAAGGGCCGAATGGCCTACTCCTGCACCTATTTTCTATGTTTCTATGTTGGCTGCACCGAACTTCAGTGCGTCCCTCAGCACGTACTCCTGCAACATTCCCCGATGGACATCTCGCTCTGCTGGGAGGTCAACAAAGCTCAGGCAGACCAAAGGGCATCTTTCACCGAGTTGATGACCTTCCAGCAGCACTCGATGTCAGTGTCTGAATGCATCCCTGGGAACAGTCCGTAAATCACAGAGTCCTCTGTGACGGAGCTGTTTGGATTAATCGTGACGGGGACCCTTGCAAACCTCTCCAGACTCTCTTTGCAAATCCACACTCTGCGAAGAGGTGGGCAACCGTCTTCTCTCCACAGCAGTATCCTGAGGGCAGTGTGTGAAACATAAACCGAGACCCCAGCTTCCCTCTTGTGGGTTTGAAATAACCAGTGGTTGGTGCCAGCAGAGGAATCACTTGATCAACATTGTTGAAATGATTCACCTTATCAAGATTGTTGAAATTATTTCTCCATCGTCACCTTGCTGCCTTTGGGAGTTTGCACTGTGTGAATTGGTCAACGCATTCCTTAGTATAAGGGATGCTTACACTTCAGAACAATCCATTGGCTGTTGGCCCTTTTGCAAGCACTGAGGTTGAGAGTGGTTATGGATTATTTACATGCTGAATAAAAGCTCAGTCCCCTCGTTGGGTCAGTGCTGACAAGCGTCCAGTGATAATTAACCACACCCGGGCTGGAGCTGTCCACGACAAGCAAATGCCCCAGAAATGAATCTCGTAAAAATGTTTGGTCATTTAATCAGTAATTCTTGATTTATCTTTCAGCAGAAATTGTGAATTGCGGGTCAAAGTAGTCGATGAAATTTGGCATTTGGAATTGAGACAAGTCTCTGCTTACTGCCAGTTGAATGTAGGATACAGATCATTTCCTTTCTTCAAATCCCATTTGTCACAACACAAGAAGGACTTTGGTGTCAATGCAGTAACAACAAAGTCGAGAGAGAGAAGAGGTAGTCTGCTGAGGAGCTGGGGAATGGTGAGATATTTTTAACGTGGTGAATTGTGATCTGGAACACAGGTCTGAGAGGATGGTGGAAGCAGATTCAATGGGGACTTTCCAAAGGAAATTAGTGGAAAGCTGGAATGGAAACATTTTCAGGGACATGGGGAAGGAGCAGAGGGAGTGGGACTTTCTGGAGCGTTCTTCAAACAGCTGGCACATGGCAATGAGGCAAATGGCCGTGAACTGTGCTCTATGATTCAAAGATTCAACGCCTGGCTCCACCTGCTGTTCCTACCAGTCTCTTTGTTCTCAGAGTCTCTGGTCCTTATGGCCTTTTCTTTCCCCTCTATAAATGTATTTTATCTGCTGACTTTGTGCAAGCTTTTTATCTCCTGCTGCCTTTATTATACTTATCAGTCGATGTTTATTTTGTATCCACTATTTTCAGCGTGCTAGTTGACCAGCAAGAAGCTGGGGGCAATTTGGCGTCTCAAAGGGTGAGGGATTCATTATCAGGGTACGGCTCAACTGAAAACATGGAGCTCTCCGGAGTCTGTAGCAACGTTACAACATTTTGAGATTTTAAAAATCAAGTCTGCAATTTATCCCATCAGATAAAGCATAAGAAGTTTAATTTGACACCTAATTCACTTTCATATCTTCAGTATTAAAAAGGTTATGGCCATTTTCATACTCGGAAATTAGCATCTTGTTCCCAATTGCTTTTGCATTGACTTAACACAAAAGCTGTGATCGAGGACAGTCAAAAGCCCATAACTTTCTTAAAAATCAAGAGAACTGAATGAAATTTTCAGTTATTATAGATTGAAGCATTCTGAAACAAGTATAAAACATCTTACTTGGATGACCTGAAATTAAGCATATAATTAGTTTATTACCTAATTGTAGTTAATTACAAAATTGACCGTTGTGACGGAATTAGTAATATACAACCAGACTGCCTTGAAAATTCAAAAATGTGATATTCTCAAGATCCAAACTTTAATATTATTGTATTATATGCTGTAAATCTGTAACAGATAGGTAAATACGTTACAATTTCTAGCAACAGACCAAGACTTTATGGAGAAGATCAGTTGCTAGCTGGTACATTGGCATACCATAATCAGTAGCATCATCATACTCCTCAGATTGTAACCAATAAGCAACTCTGTACACCTTGTTTTTCCTCAAACTT
Organism: Raja brachyura; assembly: GCA_963514005.1. Next base: position 25,431,839 of record OY740786.1, on the reverse strand, counting down.
TCCTCAAATCTTAAATTAGATTTTTAAATCTCACTGTCATTAATTTATATCCCAGATGGAAGGAATTTAATGTTTAATTCCCATAAATTAATCTAGAAACATCCACTCAATATAATTAAAATTATTATTTTTTTGCACAATACATGGGACTAAAACTGATATTTAGTCTAAAAATATTGACTATGGGTGGAGAATAACACAAAATATAGACCATTTAGATGCTCTTATGACATGATTGTCCAAAATAAAGCATTAAAATCATCTTGCGAGTGGGTTTATCTGGAACGCAATCGATTGGAACGTTGCATTTGCGGTGAATTTGAACCCCATATCAGCAGGAAAAACACTGCCGGTTCGTATGGGGCCCAAATCACATTTTCGCAAATGAAAATTAGATTAAAGCCATCCCGAGAAACAAGTTTATATGTAAAATAAATGACTTGCATTATGTTGTGTCCCCTTCATGCGATCTGTCCCGTTGTAGGCATTGAGGGCATTAGAAGTCGCTTTTTATTTTAATGTAATTATTAAATTGTCTCGTGATTAAATAAATAAAATAATTGGGAAGGGAAGTCCAAACGATTGTTCTTCAGCAGCTTAGCAGCCCGAGAAAAGCTGCCTCCGATACGCAGGAGAAAGCGGCATTTTAATCCCGCCCCCGCCCCCTCAAAGACGCCAAAGTCGAGCACACGACCAGTGGCAGAACTGCAGTGCCGCTGAAGGTAAGTTTTGTAACATCACTAGAGTCTGTTGGCTGCATTTTCTTAGAAACATAGAAAATAGGTGCAGGCGGAGGCCATTCGAGCCAGCACCGCCATTAATTGTGATCATGGCTGATCGTCCCCAATCAATAACCTGTGCCTGCCTTCTCCCCATATCCCTTGATTCCACTAGCCCCTAGAGCTCTATCTAACTCTTTCTTAAATCCATCCAGTGATTTGGCCTCCACTGCCCTCTGCGGCCAGGAATTCCACAAATTCACAACTCTCTGGGTGAAAAAGTTTTTTCTTTCCACAATCTTTAATGGCCTCCCCTTTATTCTAAGACTGTGACTCCTGATTCTGGACTCGCCCAACATTGGGAACACTTTTCCTGCATCTACATTCTTCTGTATTGATTGAAAATATTAACATGTATATTAGACATGTGTTTTTGACAGAGGGGATGTACATAAGATGGAGTTCACTGTACCCATTAGAAGGTAATACTTAGTGAAGGATCCCTTCCCTGTTGCAGGGCCAGGGATGAAGGTGCGTTGCATTTTCGAAGAGGAAGTGAGGAGGGAGTGCTCTGCTCTCAGAGGAGTGGACACGGAGGCAGTTTTCTGCCATCAGAGAAGTGCACCAAGGGAGTAGTGGGAGGGGAGGTGGCAAGGGAGTGCCGCATTGTCAGAGGAATGTTACCAAGGCTGCTGGAGGGGTGTTGACAAGGGTACTCTGCACTGTTGGAGGTGTGACGCAAAGTAATTCCTGTTCACAAGGGCTGTTGCGTTTTCTATACTAAAAGCAGCTTGGAAGGTCCTGTGCTTGAGAAACTAGTTTTGGTCCCTTAATGTGAGGAAGGACATTCTTGCTATTGAGGGAGTGCAGCGTAGGTTTACAAGGTTAATTCCCGAGATGGCGGGACTGTCATAAGCTGAGAGAATGGAGCGACTGAGCTTGTACACTCTGGAGTTTAAAAGGATGAGAGAAGATCTTATTGAAACATATAAAATTATTAAGGGTTTGGACACGCTAGAGGCAGGAAATATGTTCCCGATGTTGGGGGAGTCCAGAACCAGGAGGCACTGTTTAAGAATAAGGGGTAAGCCATTTAGAACGGAGATGAGGAAACATTTTTTCACACAGAGTTGTGAGTCTGTGGAATTCTCTGCTTCAGAGGGTGGTTGAGGCTGGTTCTCTGGATACTTTCAAGAAAGAACTAGATAGGGCTCTTAAAGATAGCGGAGTCAGGGGATATGGGGAGAAGGCAGGAACTGGGTACTGATTGTGGATGATCAGCCATGATCACATTGAATGGCGGTGCTGGCTCGAAGGGCCGAATGGCCTACTCCTGCACCTATTGTCTATTGTCAAACAATCGCAGGTCTTTTTCTATTTGTTATGATGAATAAGGGGCATAGTTTAAAGGAGATAGGCTGGGCAGGTTTTATACACAGAGAGCGGTGAATGCCTGAAACATGCTGCCATGGGTACTAGTTGAAGCATAGATGGTATTACCATTTAAAAGGCTTTTGAGTAGGCACATGGATGTAGAGGGATATGGGTTATGTGCAAGAAGTTTATTGATGGTTTTGGCATTATGATCGACGCAGACATTGGGGGCCAAAGGGTCTGTTCTTGTGCTGTACTTTAGTTATTGTCATGTGTACCGAGGTACAGTGAAAAGCTTTTGTGGCATGCTAACCAGTCAGCGGAAAGACAATACATGATTACAATCGAGTCATTCACAGTGTACAGGTACATGATAAGGGAATAACGGTTAGTGCAAGATAAAGCCAGTAAAGTCCGATCAAAGATAGTCCGAGGGTCGCCATTGAGGTAGATAGTAGTTCAGGGCCTGCTCTCAAGCTGTGGCAAGATGATTCTGTTGCCTATTAACAACTGGGAAGAAACTGTCCCTGAATCTGGAGGTGTGCGTTTTCACACTTCTATACCATTTGCTGATGGGAGAGGGGAGAAGAGGGAGTGGGCTGTTCTGTGTTCTAAGTGTAAATGGAAATGCAAGTGTTAACTGGAAGGTCTCCTGGTGGAACAGTGTTCCTGATGGAATATTCTGCACAGGGTCTCCAATGACCTTCAACAACATCACAATGGGAGGAAGTGACCAAGAACATCCAGTCCAGTCGTAGGTTGTTGTGAATCAATTGCACAAAGGTATTAAAATATCAATCCGCAGACCCAGAGGCTTTCAAGTCCCTCCCCGGCTTCAGTTATCAACTCAAAATCTGCTTCCTGTTTTCCCCAAGAAGCATTCCTCGTTTCAGGAAGTTTTGAACTCTGAACTTCCAAGAGCTTCTAACCAACATTTCTGCAACGAGGTGTCTCAAGACTGTACTTTTAACTCTTGCTGGGCAGAATAAACGGAAGCCAGCCTGTCACCATATGCGGACTGAAACCCAAATCAGTCTCAGACTGAGAAGGTTGGAATTCGGAAAGCAGTTAATGAAATGGAAAGCATTGTTTCCCTCACTCCAAGAATGTGCTGGATAGTGGGAACATCAATATCTGAACATAGAACAGTACAGCACAAAGAAGGCACTGCGGCTCATAATGTTCATGTCCTAGCTAAACCAGTCTTCTCTGCCTGCCACATGTCATCCACATCCCTCCATTCCCAAAGGGCCATGCATGGTAGAAGCCACCAAAGAGCTACAACCTGCTGCCATACCCTGTCCGCGGAAGCCGGGAGCCAGCCTGGAGTGGATCCAAGGCTGCTCGCCCATGAATGCCGGGAACCAGAGGGTGGAGAGAGTTAGCGACAGTGGCGGACGCTGGGCAACCTACTTGTAAGGAGAGTCTTACCTTCAATGTCCTCAAGGCCAGCTGTGGGAGGCATCTCCTAGGGCACGTAGACTGAATGCCGGGTGAGGAGAGGGACGTCGGTTCGCTGGACGATCCGGATTACAGCGACGGCTGCAATGGGCTGCTGTGGTCAACTGTAGCTTGGACTTTGACAATGGCGTCACAACCCTGGCGACTCTTGCATATGGACTCTTGACTGCTTCTATCCATTTGGTACTTGATTGGGGACTGTACTAATGTATGGCAATAATCTTACTGATCTATATGCAAGAAAAAAAGTTCACTGTAACTTGGTACATGTGATAATAATGAACCATTGAATCAATCCCTGCATGTGATTTTCTAAAAGTCTCTTAAATTCCCCTATCTTATCTACCTCCAGGGAATGCATTCAGGCACCCACCACTCTCTGTGTAAAACATATTTGTCCTGTAAATCTCCTTTAAACTTTGCTGCTCTCACCTTAAAGCTATGCCCTCTTATCTTGGACATTTCCAACCTGAGGTAAAGGTACTATCTACCCTATCTATGCCTCCCATTATTTTTTCTACTTCTATCAGGTTCTCCCCTCAACCTCTGACATTCCAGTGAAAACAATCCAGATTTTGGCCTAACCAAAGTTTTATAAAGTTGCAACATGAATTCCTGACTCTTCAATGCCTGACCAGTGAAGGCAAGCATACTGTATGAATGCACGACACTATACTGGATACTATAATGTAAATTGGAGCACTTGGATTAAACTTACTGGTCACCGTGAAAAGTCCACATAAAGCCAGGGTGTAGAAGCAAATGCAGTTTAATACACTAAACGGGCACAAGGTGCTCGAGGAACTTAGCAGGTCAGGCGGCATCTCTGGAGAACGTGGATAGGTGACATTTGGGGTTCAGACTGATTGTAGTGGGGGAGAACAACAAAGCTGGAAAAGGGAGTTGCACGGCAAAGTGTGGCAGGTAACAGGTAGATGCAGGTGAGGGAGGGGGGGGGGGTTGATAGGCAAATGGTTGGAACAAAGGTAGAGATAAAATCAAGAGGTGTGATAAACGGTTGAAGAGTTGTGTATTGAGAAGCTAAAGGGAAGAAAGTACCAGGACGGTGGGAGTGGCAAAATAAGTGGGACTAGGTTCGGGAGGAGAGGGGGAGTTGGAAGAAAAAGGGGAAGAGGGCTTGTTGGGCCAGAGCCAGAGGTCAGGATTGTTGGAGCCTGACGTGAGGTGTGGCCAGATCCCATCAGACTTGGGTCGTGTGGATTAGATCACACACTCATTAAATACATTTGGGGCACTGACTGTATTGCCAATCCATGTGTTCACTCCTACACCAACCATTGGCACTGATTAGATTAGTTCAGCTCTGGAACAACAACTTCATTCATTTTTCACCCATATGGGAGCAGAATGTCCCAAAGTATTTTCTGGGAGTAATATCACACAGATTAAAACATGCAAAGCCATGGTTCAAATATGCAGAAAATAAATGGAAAATTGCAGAAAGTGGTAGGGTTCAAGGATCACATTGAGGCGAGAGAAGCAGAGAGGTTTAGGGAGAAATCCTGGAGTTTCTCATGGAAAGAAGGCCTGGATTTATTATCGGGGTATCCTTCTACTGAAATGCTGCGCTCTCCAGAGCCTGATGGAGAATCTTCTTCTGTGTTGATGGAGGAGTCTTGATATGCACATTAGACCTCTGTTTTTGATGCATGCAATGTATGTAAGATGCAGTTCAGTTTACCTTGCTAGAAGCTATTACTGAGTGAGACCTGCATGGGTAGTGATGAAGGAGTGTGCTGTATTCTCAGAGAAGTGGTGGGGAGGGAGTGCTGTGCTGTCAGAGCGGTGATGCAGAGGATGCCTTGCGTCATTAGAATGGTGGTACCAAGGCAGTACCACGCTGCTGGAGGGGAGGTGTCAGGGAGTGCACCACATTTGGAAGAGTGTTGTCGAGGCTATTGGAAGGGTGGTACTGAGGGAGGTTTGAGCCCTCAGAGGAGTGGAACCGGGGGTTGTACACTGCTGGAGCGGTGTTGCCAGGGGCAGTCCTGGCTGTTGAAGGCACGGCTCTACGATCACAAGGAGACAAGAGCCCAGAGCTTAAAATCATGAGAAGAATAGATTGGGTGGATGCACAGAATCCCTTGCCCAGAGTAGAGGAATCGAAGACCAGAGGACATGGGTTCAAGGTGAAGGGGAAGGGATTTAATGGAGATTAGGAATCTGAAGGGTGTCTTTTTCATACAAAGGGTGGTGGGTGCATGGAACCAAGAGTGGAACTCGCTATGAAAACATGGGGGGGACGGGGGACACAATATTTTGGCGGCCGTGTACACATGCGCGCACACACACACACGCATGCGCGAGGCCTCGGAGGCTCAATCCAGCGCTAAACAAAGATACTGCACTGGCTGTGGGCCTGAGGATACAGCTTGCGCCTGACTCCCGACCTCTTTGGCCACCCGTGGAGGGGGGGGGCACTCGGGTGGGGACGGGACAGCGCCGGTGACCCGGCCGGGATCGATCCTGGCTGCGGATGAAGGCACAGGTCTTGGGGGGATGTCCCCCACCTCTCAAAACATGCGGGGGACGTGTCCCCTCTGCCCCCCCCCCCCCCCCCCCCCCGTGTTTTCCGCCCCTGCATGGAACAAGCTGCCAGAGGAGGTAGTTGAGACTTGGACTATCCCAAAGTTTAACAGTTAGACAGATACATGGATAGGACAAGTTTGGAGTAATATGGACCAAGCGCAGGCAGGTGGGACTAGTGTGGAAGGGACTTGTTGGACGTGTCGGCCACATTGTATCACTCTATGACTCAAATCTGTGGGCCGTGAGGTCAGAGAAGACAACAGAGGTTGGGAGACCCAGGGCCATGGAGGGCAATAAAGGCTGGGTAATTTTAAATGACACCATTACTGGAGAACTCTACCCTGCTCAGTCGCTAACTGGATCGCTTGAGAAGCCCCTTCCTGACCTGAAGTTGAACCAGAAGCATTTTTGATCATGATCCTGACCCGAAGCTCGCTGCCTGCTTTGTGCACACAATAGATTGGGTGTCTGAGACTGACTGTTTCCTGTCACAGGAATGGATGCTTTTAAGAAGTGTAATTAAGGGATGCGCTCGGCATGCAGACTGAGATTACAGGGCTTATGACCCGGGGCAACTGTCTCCTTAGATGTTCAAGGCTGAGTGATGAGCAGTCCATGCAATGTCGAGATGTATTCCGTGTACTATGAGAAAAATTAAAAAGTTGGCGACTCAATAAAAGTTAAAGATAATCAGGAGGAATATTCTATTCAAACACACGATCCTTAAAACAGCACAGCTGGATAAAGTAATATCGATTGCAAACATATTTATAATTTTATCACAAAAAAAAGTAATCTACTGGAAGAACTCAGTAGGTCAAAGTAGAATTGTATAGATCACTTCTTGGAATCGATAACTAAAGAATGACGGATAATTTTCCTCAATACGAGTGAGAATATTTATGCATTAATTACATTAAATTTAGTGAGTGTGTGCCGCTCGGAATCTCCGGGATAATTGCAGGGGTGTGAAATTGTGTCCTCAGGGCTTGAAATACTTGAATTATATTCCCTGCAGGAGAAAAAAATGTGAAGATTGATCAAGGACTTTTAAATATGTGAGATTGGGTGAACTGGCAACCAATGTTAGTTTTCAGGAATTTACATTCACTTTGTATACTTCATGCATGAATAGTTTGCAGCATGCTTCACTGGAGCATTATTCAAACAAATCTCTATCTCTACCTCTCTTTCTATCTCTCTCTCTCTCTCTCTCTCTACCCCAATTCTACCCCCTTCTACCTCTCCACCTGTGTCTCCCTTTCTCTCTACCTCTCTATCTAGTCGGAAGAAGGGCCTCGACCCAAAACATCATCTATTCCTTCTCTCCAGAGATGCTGCCCGTCCCGCTGAGCTACTCCAGTATTTTGCAACTATTTTCTCTTTCTCTCTCTCTCCCTACCTCCCTCCTCTTTACCTCCCCCCACCTCCATACCCCCCCACCCCCCCACACCACCTTAATTTGGGCCATCTCTATCTCTTGAGAAAGAGAGATCCCCTCTACATTGAAGCTACCAAACACAGGTTGATGACAACTTTGCCGAATCATAGAATCGCCATCCATTCCACTGGGGTGACTTGAGCCTCCATTCACCTGTCACTTTAAATGTCCAACTTTATCTCTCTGAGTTTGACACTGTTGCCAAGACTTGAGTGCCTGAGCTATAGGGAGAGGTTCGGCTGGCTGGGACTTTATTCCCTGGAAAGTAAGAGGCTAAGGGCAGTGTCCTTATAGAGGTGTATAAAATCATGATGGAGAGTGACAGGATGAGTGCACAGTTTTTTACCCAGAGATGGGGGATCAAAGTCCAGATGACAGAGGTTTAAGGTGGGAGGGGAGAGATTTATTGAAAGCGTGAGAGGCATCTTTTTTCTCTCAGAGAATGGTGGGTATATGGAATGAGCTGCCAGAAGAGGCAGTTGAGGCATTTAATATTACAACATTAAAATACACCTGAACATGTCCATGGATAGGAAAGGTTTTGAGGGATGTGGATTGATGGGAATAGATTAGATGAGCCATTTTGGTTGGGCTGAGGGGCCTGTTTCCATGCTGTATGGCTCTATGATTCTATGACTCTGACTGTTCCAACATAGCCCAAAGTAAGCTTGAGAAACAGCATCTTAACTCTTGACACATTACTGCCCTCGAGACTAAACATTGAATTCAACAATTTCAGATAACCAGTCTAAAAATATCATGTTAGAGGCAGCCAGCCCTGGTCACAGCACATTAATCTGCAATGTTAGCTCAGCTTCTCTCAACTCTGTGTGGATGCTGCCTGACTTGCTGAATATTTCCATGGTGCAATGGTTCTTTATCACATGTACCGAGGTACAATTAATTTCTTTTTTTGCATACAGTTCAGAAAATTATCATTATACATAAACACAATCCTAGATTAAGTACAAAGTGTATAGAAATAGTCCACTGAAAGTGGCCAGGTTTTGGCACCATTCTCAAAGTCCAACTTGCTTTTGGGTGCAGCTGGCCATAAATGCCCGTTGTCCTGGTGGTGTTGCAGGGTCGGCCTGGCCAAGTCTTCCACCACTGCTCCACCGCTCCATACCATTGTAGGCCACGTCAGCTCTGCATACACGGTCTCCTGGAACGACGCCATGCCTCAGTGTCCAGTTCATAGAAGACCTGAATGACCTTTGGGCATAGATGTTCATGCCACTTAAGTTTAGTTTATTATTGTCACGTGTATGGAGGTACAGTGAAAAGCTTTTTGTTGCATGCCATCCAGTCAGCGAAAAGACTATACATAAAAAAAACTATAAAATTATAATTAAGCCGTCCACAGTGTACAAATACAAGATAAAGTGAATAACATTCAGTGCTATAAAGTTTGATTAAGGATAGTTTGAGGATCTCCAATGAGGTAGATGGGAGGTCAGGGCTATACTATAGCTGGTGAGAGGACGGTTCGGTTGCCTGATAACAGCTGGGAAGAAACTGTCCCTGAATCTGGAGGTGTGTGTTTTCAAACTTCTGTACCTCTTGTCTGATGGGAGATGGAGAAGAGGGAGTAACTGGGGAGAGAAATGTTCTTTGATTATGCTGGTGGCCTTGCCAAGGCAGAGTGGTGTAGATGGTGTGAATGGAATGCAGGTTGGTTTACGTGATGGTTCGGGCTAAATCCACACTGCTCTGCAATTTCATGTGGTCTTGATGGAGCTGTTCCTAAACCAGGCAACAAGCATCTCCAAATTGTGCAAAACTAACCACCTAAAACTGCAAGGGTATCATTACTCCTGCCACGAACATCCTTGAAGGGTTCACCATAATCCTGGTAGAAATGAAAGAACCATGTAAATAATGTGAGTGTAAGAACAGGTCACAGGATGGGTAAGATAGACACAAAATGCTTGAGTACCTCAGCAGGTCATGCAGTATCTCTGGAGAAAAAGGATAGGTGACATTTTAACCATATATAACCATATAACAATTACAGCACGGAAACAGGCCTTCTCGGCCCTTCCAGTCCGTGCCGACCATTTATTTTCCTCTAGTCCCATCTACCTGCACTCAGACCATACCCCTCCATTCCCTTCCCGTCCATATACCTATCTACTTTACTTTTAAATGTTAAAATCGATCCTACCTCCACCACTTCTGCCAGAAGATCATTCCACACAGCCACCACTGGATCAGGATGCTTCTTCAGATCGACTTTGGTATAAACCAGCATCTGCACTTCTACATATCACAGGATGGGTAACCTGCAACAAATGACTCATCTCCTGATAACCTATTGCCTGTCTACCATCTACTAGGAACAAGAAGCATAGTGGATCACTGTGCACTTATCTTGATGTATACCACTCCAATAACTCTTAAGAGCTCAGCACCATCAGGTCATATCAGTCCATTTGGTTTCAATTCATTATTTTAAATATGCGCTTCTTCAATGTTTAATGTGTACAATGATAAATATGTCGCCATTCATTCATAATTATGGAGTCTAAATCCTGGAAAGCCTGGCAGCACAGCTGAGAGAGCATCCTCATTAGAGTAACTGCAACACTTTAAGAAGGTGAAAAGAAGACCAAGTGCTGAAGTAACTCAGCAGGTCTGGCCGCATCTCTGGAGAGCATGGATGGACGATATTTTCGGCGGGTTCAGACTTGGGGTCTGAAGAATGGTCCTGAGTGAAAATGTCACCTATCCATGTTCTTAGAAACATAGAAAATAGGTGCAGGAGGAGGCCATTTGGCCCTTCGAGCCAGCACCACCATTCATTGTGATCATGGCTGATCGTCCCTTATCAATAACCCGTGCCTGCCTTCTCCCCATATCCCTTGACTCCACTAGCCCCCATGTTCTCTAGAGATACAGCCTGACCTGCTGTTACTCCAGCACTTTTTTTTTTTTTTTTGAAACCAGCAGCTTTAGTTCCTTGTGTCTACATTCTAAGAAGGCGATTCACTCACCACCTTCTCAAGTACATTTGCGAATAAATCATATAGTTACAACTCATATCCCACAGAAGAAATTAAAATAAATTCCCTTCTCCCCCACCCCCACCCCCCCCGCCATTTTTAATATATAAATGTTTCCCTCCTGAAATCTAATCAAAACAATGTTTTTCAGTTATAGACTGGGTTTTATGTTTCACCTAATACTTGTTCCCTGCACTTGTTCAAATCATCTCCTGAAATGAACTGTGGGGGGCGTTATGTATTATTTTTCTACTGTATAATTTCACCAGCAACTCAAATTTCTCAGATCCTGCTTTTCTGTTTAATAAAAGGGAAATAAGGTTGTGAAAAAAATAATCTTTCATACAGATAGCACATTTTCTTCCATTTCTTCTTTCAGTCTGTAATTTTCCAGTCCACCTGCCCGAGTCTTAAGGGATTTGCCAGGTATTCGGTTTTTATTCCAGTTTTTCAGTAAGTACAATGTTTTGCTTTTATACCTTTGTCCGTTTTGGATTGTAGAGAAATTGATGGTGTTTCCTGTTCCATATCTCCCCCTTGTGATCACTTTCTTGAGAAAAATAATCATTTGGAGATATTTCTAACACATTGTGAGATATAGTTTGTGCTCACAATCACTACTCAGAGACCAAATCGTGGAAACAAGAAATGCTTTATTTGCGAGTCTGCAGAATCGGGTGCCTCTCCAAGTTGAGACACACCAAAGTCAGTAAAGTAAGGCCCCTTTATACACACAATTCTGCTGGCTTAATCTCCCCTTCTGGCTCTTCCCAATCAGAGCACTGAGGTGTGCAGTCTATAGGTACATCCCCCAGTACCTCCCACATCATACATCGCATGTTCATACATGTTCATGGTAATGAGCAGTTTCTCGACCAGGGGTGTGTAAGTAATATTTATTTCATTCAGCATGCTCAGTTACAATTGACCTGGCCTAGTTTCTTGTATTTTAATTGAAAAGCTAGTATCTGGTGATTATAGCCGCATCCCCATCTCTGCCTGCCACTATACCATGCTATCAATGGAGCTCAAGGACGATGCTGGTTACCTCATTCATAACGATGTCAGACTGCTAGTCCGGACCTTCACAACAGTGGGGGTTTAATCACTCTATTTCTCACAATCCTCCCTTTTTCTTTTGCTACGCATTTATTGATTAAACCCCAATTTCAAGCTCCCTTGGTTCCAATTGAAGTAATATTCTCCTAATCTACTCTTCCTGTGGATCCTGGACCTTCCCATGTCGCATTATCATTATTTTCTGTGCTACCCCTTTTTCTCCCATAGCTGCTACTACAGCCTGCATCTGACTTACACTCCTCGTAATAAGTTCCCTAAAACAAGGGATACAACAGGGGATAAATATCAGCCCAGCCAAGGCATATAGAAACACGAGTCCCGCCGTTCTCCACCATGTTCCTCCGAGGATGGAATCCCACCGTTGGGTACCCATAATCGAATTCCACTTTTGTATTGGAACATGTGCCAATATCCGGATTCCTTCTGATATGTCCATTACTGCCTGTCCATTGTCATCGATACTTAGGCAGCAATTAGAAAGGTTGAATTTTCCGCATACCCCTCCTTCTTCGGCCAGGAGGTAATCTAGGGCCAACCGGTTCTGGTATATTGCTGCTCTCATCTGTGTCTGCTGCTTCGCCAGCATCTCTAGTGCCACCGCAGTTTGGTTGGTGATTACTTCCAGTACTGCCTGGAGTCTTATGATCCGGTTTAACATGTATACCGGGGTTCGGTAGCCCCAGGATCCGTCCTGTGCCCAAGTGGCTGGTCCATAGTATGAGATGATTCTTGTGGGTGGCCATTCATCATCCTCCCATTCTCCGATGTCCATTTTCCTCTTTTTCCGATATAGGTCGTCAAATACGGGTGTTCCTAGAGACCGCCCCTCTTCGGTGTTTAGCAGGAAAAATCCCGGTTGTATCAGTCCAATGAAGCAAGTTCCGCTCCAATCTCCTGGCAACACCGAATATGCCTTGTGTACGCATATCCATAAAAGTCCTTCAGGGGCCGGTCCACTAGAGGCAACATTGTCCCATATATCGCGCTACACCAGGATTCCTTGATAAGGGTTGTTCCCGGTGCAGTTCCATAGGCCAGTTGATTCCATTCCATCAGTCTTCATCCAGATAGTGCAGTTTCTTCCCTCTTTCTTAGTCGGATACCATTTAGGCTCCTCTAGCCACCACACTCGGGACTGATTCGGCCACTGGGTGATGATACGCTGGCAGGGGTTGCTGCCTACTGGGACGGCATCCCTTACCCAGGGCCTAGCGATACACTCAGTCCCAACCGGAGTGTCTGTCAGGACCCATGCCTTGGGAACTCGGTCTTCTCCTACTGTCAGGTTCCACTTCATCAGGTCCCATACCTCAACAATGGATCCTCTCCATGGCCAACGTGAGCTCATCAGTGGTCCTCCGCAGACCCAACAGTTAGTCACATTCAGGGTTCCAGCTATCCGGAGGGCCAAGTCCACAAACAGGTTTTTTCCTACTTCGGGGATCTCAATCTGCCTCTTTATTTCTTCATACATTGTTTGGTGCAGTTGGGGCTGAGTGGGTGGGGGAGGGGGAGGCTTGGTGATTAACCTCTTTATTACTCCTTCCTTAATGTTATCTAATGTTTCTCATAAGGCATGGGAAGGGATACCTAACTGTCCTGTCCTGGTCATGCAGACCCATTTTTCCCCTTTTGGGCAGGTAAGGTACCCAAAAGTTCCTACATATCCCTTATTCTCAACCACATAATACTCCTGTCCCCCGTTCTTACAAACAGTTCTAGTCCTTAGGTTATAGCAAGCATCGCTCACATGGGAATGATAGGTAAACGATCTGTTGTCCAACCTCCATATCTGATAGGATGGTAGCATTTATCACAGTTATTAACACTTTTTACAATGGTTATCTGCAGAGTAAGCAATACCACGACTGCTCCTTTCATACTGTTTGTTTTATACATTTATTTCTTACTAAAGTTAACGCTAGGGGCTTACTCCCTGGCTTCACCATCCACTGTTCCTCTTTATCAGGGGCGGGTGGGTCAACGGGCCCTTTAACTCGGGTCGCGTGGGTCCACCCTTTTTCTTTTGTTCATACTGCTGTCTCGGTTGTCAGTAATACTAGGTATGGGCCGGTCCACCGGGGCTAGAGGTTATCCTCCTTCCAATTCTTGACCAGTACCCAGTCGCCGGCCTTTACAGCATGTATCAGAAAGTCGAGTGGTGGGCTTTGAGCCAATAATCCTTTAGCTTTTAATTCTGTAAGGGAACGAGACACTGCCAGTAAATAGTTCCTTAAGAATACATCACTGCCCTCTATGGTGGGTATTCCTTCTATCTTTCCCAAATAAGGTAACCCAAACAACATTTCATAGGGGGATACTGCTAACTTTGCATGGGGTCTCCGTTGCTTTTCTCAAAGCCTTTCTGTTTCCCTACTGCTCCAAACATGTGCCAGACTCCATGTACATATGCTGCTCTTAAAGCCTTAATTTCGGCCAACTGAGCTAAGCATGATTGCAGGCAAGCTTCCAATTTGATTACCTTAAAGTCTAATTCATCCTATGCATCACTTCAAACCCTGCATACTTGCTATTATGATCTCTTTAACAAGAAACATCCACAAGCAAAACCTTTTTGTCCCCTTCATTCAAAGGCTCTGACTGTAAAACATTTCTCAGACTTGTGTGTCCTTCCTTCATTATTTTCCTTAAAGGCATCACAATTTCAACATACTTTCCAATCTAGTCTGAACTATATCCTGCCATTCCCAAGATCATCATCATCTGTCCTACTGTCTGAGGTTTGGGAACTTCAATTATCGCTTCAATTTGATCCTGCTCTATAGCTTTTACTTCTTTAGATATGACTCGTCCAAAATATTCTACCTGCTGCTGACAAAACAACAACTTCTTCCTTGATACTTTATGACCTCCTGTGCCATCTTTTCCAAGATAATTACAATGTCTCTCTCACATTGCTTCTCACATGTGGACCAAAACAACAAATCATCCACATACTATATCAACACCTTCCAAATCTGCCTTTAACATCTGATTAAAAACATGGGGCTAGTATTTAAAACCCTGCTGCATCCTAGCCTAGGTGTATTTAATACCTCTTCTTTATGTTCTTACCATAGCTATGTTCACCATTATCTTAATTATTATTATTATTTCCTGATTACCATACCTGTCCACATCCCCAACACATCTTATCCATTACCTGTCTCCTTACTAGCCTTTCTTGACCTCCTCCTTGAGATCCCTCCCTCCCTTGGGGAGCCCAGTCCTGTCTGGGCTTATATTCAGATTTATTTCACTCCTGATAGGGCATTGGCATGGAATTCTCTGGCCCCTGTTTGGCTCTGTCATAGGACTCACTGTGTGTCGGTGCATCACTTATTTCAGACTTTTCAACATTGTCTTTCCTTTTTCATGCTCTTTCTTTTTGAGCTCTTCAAGTTACATTTGCATCATTTTTCTCTGCACCTCTTCCTGATGGTCTGCAAGTCTTTTTCCTATCTTTGCGATATTTCTCAACCTCGTTGACCAAATGATCACTGAATCAGGGGTGGGAAATAGATGACAATCCCACCACCTCCTCCAATCTAGACTTGACTTTAGGAGGAATGACATCCACCACAGTGGTTCAGAATATAGTGTTCATTAACTGGTTGCCTTCTATTTCTTGTTCAGTTTCCAGTCTCCACCTTTTCAGCTTGTTCTCCAGATAGGCTGTTGGATTAATGTCTGAGGGCCTGCCATACCCTCTGCCTGACTGTGCCAAACAGCGTGTCATTGTTTATTGCATTGTTCACAGCATTTTTATACCAGCCATCTTCAGTGAGACCAAGCGGAGGCTTGGCGATCGTTTCGCCAAACACCTCCGCTCGGTCCGCAATAACCAACCCGACCTCCCGGTGGCTCAGCACTTCAACTCCCCCTCCCATTCCATATCCGACCTCTCGGTCCTGGGCCTCCTCCACGGCCAGAGTGAGCAACACCGCAAGTTGGAGGAACAGCACCTCATATTCCGCTTGGGAGTCTGCATCCTCTGAGCTTAAACATTGAATTTTCTCAATTCTGTTAACCCTGGCTGCCTCCTCCCCTTCCCACCTCTCCCTCAGCCCTCGGGCCCTGGCATTCCCTCTCTCTCTATCTCTCCCCCACCCAAGTCGCACTAGCTTCTCATTTTCACACTACAAACAGCTTACAATGGCCTGTTTCCTTTATCATCGATACTTTTTTGCATATCTTTCATTCATTGTTCTATATCTCTCCACATCACTGTCTATATCTCTCGTTTCCCTGATCCCTGACCAGTCTGAAGAAGGGTCTGGACCCGAAACGTCGCCTATCTCCTTCGCTCCTTAGATGCTGCTGCACCCGCTGAGTTTCTCCAGCTTTTTGTGTAACCCTCGATTCTCCAGCATCTGCAGTTCCTTCTTTAACATCTTCTGGAGTCTGTCAGTTTAGTGGTTCCTATCACTTTCACCAACGGTGCCTTCAAATCTCCCATAGCCAATAATCGTCCCACGTTCTCCTCCTCCAAAGCCATAATCCATTTCCTGCCCCATCAGGAATATTGGGTAAGGTATTTTTTAGCCCTCTCAGTTTATGGGTGTCCCAAAGGATAATCTGTGTCTGGCCTGCTCTTATCTTTTTAAAGCATTCTCATCAATTTATCCCTCTGCTTCCCACTTTAATCCTTTCTGATATGCCTTCTTTCTCATTCTGAACTCAATGTCTTACTTCTCAGATAGTCTATCCTCCTTTGCAAATGTATTCACCTTTCTTTTAAAATCTTCCACTGACTCCTCCTGATTGATTACTTTCACACCTGTTGTTTCCTACTTCTCTTACCTCCTCACTGCCTCTCTCTCCTTTCTCTCTAAACTGCCTAGGTACATCTAATTCCTTTCCTCTCCCCTTTTCCCACCTTTCCACCTTATCTGTGACATATAATTCATAATTAGCACTTCTATCTTGTCACACATTTATCTTGAAAGTGCCTTCCTTGGGCCACTTCCTCACAACTGTTTCTGAAAATCTCAGCAAACAATCATTACCCTTCTCCAACCAGAATGTTTATCTAAGCAAACCACAAAAGGCTGGTCATGTTTCAGCAATTAACTTATTTCCAATTATTTCAATCCATTCTCACCACTATTTAGTACTAGTAACAATTTTCCAAATTAACTTTACTGAAAAGAAATCTATAGAAACAACAGCAACATCAGGATTACAGCTCAGCTTTCAATACTATCATTCCGGACATTCTCATCAACAAACTGGTCACTCTCGGCCTCTCCACTCTCACATGTGCCTGGATAAAGGACTTCCTCACCAACCGGCCCCAGACTGTGAGACTCGGCCCCCACCTCTCCTCCACTCGCATGTTGAGTTACCGGCTCCCCACAGGGCTGTGTGCTAAGCCCCCTCCTATACTGTCTATACACCCACGACTGTAGTCCGGCCCACAACAAACGGATTGTCAAGTTTTCTGACGACACTACAGTAGTCGGTCTCATCTCAAGGGGAGACGAGGCAGCCTATAGAGAGGAAGTCCTGATGTTGACAGCCGGGTGCTCAGAAAACAACCTGGCTCTGAACATCAAGAAAACCAAAGAGCTCATTGTCGACTTCAGGAGGCACAGCACCGACTTAGCCCCCATACATCAACGGCGAGTGTGTGGAGAGGGTCCACACCTTCCGGTTTCTCGGCGTCCTCATCTCCACTGACATCTCCTGGACAGACAACATCACAGCAGTCATCAAGAAGGCTCAGCAGCGGCTGCACTTCCTGAGGGTCCTCAGGACGCACAACCTGGACTCCAACCTGCTGCTGACCTTCTACCGCTCGTCCATTGAGAGCCTGTTGACATACTGCATTACAGCATGGTATGGCATTTACATCTCCCGCTGCCTCAGCAGGGCGAAGAACATCATCAAAGACAGCTCCCATCCTGCATTTGGCCTGTTTGACCTGCTGCCCTCAGGGAGGCGCTATAGGTGCATCAGCACAAGGACAAATAGACTCAAGAACAGTTTCTTTCCAAAATCCATTATCTCCCTGAACTCACACATGCACTGACTTCACAGCCTAACCCCCGGACTTCCATCTATCCACCTACTGTAATTCAAGTCAAGTCAAAAAGTCAAGTCAAACAAACTTTAATGTAATTCTTATTGCTACTCTACCTTCTGCTATTCTATAATATTTTGCACTAACTCCTCATGTACCTGACCAATCTATATATGAGTTTCTTCTATAGATTGTGTGAAACAACTCAATATTTCTTTCATGTGCTTGAAGATGAGCTTCTTCAATTTCCTGAAATTTCTTTGAGGTTTCTGTCAATTTTTGTTCAAAATCTGTTTTTCCACATATAATTTATGGGTTTCTGTAGCTTTTATTTTTTTAGATTTGACAGTTGTCTTTTCTATTTCTTTCTGTATTGCTCCTTCCTTTTTTAACTTTTCGTACTCAAAACATTTGGCACTGTGATTTTCCTTAGATTTTTGCAATATTTGAGTGATACTCTGAATATTCTGTACAGCATCCAAAGTGCCCAATCCTCATCGGAGCCCAGTCGTGGCCACCAGACTGAACTCTCCCTTATTGGTTCCTTTGGTTAATCAAAAATACAGAACTTAATCATAGTCTCCTTATCTTTACCCCCGGGGCTTCCTTCTCCCCAAGATTGCCACATTTGGCCCAACGGACTATCAGGTGGAATGTGCTGCTCTTCACTATTGAGCCTTTTTCTTTTCCCCCCGGACTCTTACTTTTCCCGTTTCGGTTATCCATTGTCTTATTGGACTATTCCCGTCCGGCAGACCCTCGGTCGCCCGGGCAATACTTAATAGTCAGTTTTCTTACCCCGGGTCCTGTGCACAAGAATCGCTCGACCGTCCCTTCCTTACTCCGGATTCCCTCTTGTTTCCCGAGTCTTTTGCCCGGATATCACTCGCTCAAACCACTGATGGCAAGCAAGGAGATCAGAGACTGCTGAAATCAGCAGGGTGCACCTTCCCTTCCTTCCATGCCTCCGCCGAGCGGCCAAAGTGGTGATCGCGGACGAGCCCCCAGCTTGTGAGATATAATTTTTGCTCACAATCACTACTCAGAGACTAAATCGTGGAAACAAAAAATGCTTTATTTGCGAGTCTGCAGAATCGGGTGCCTCTCCAAGTTGAGACACACCAAAGTCAGTAAAGTAAAGCCCCTTTATCCACACAATTCTGCTGGCTTAACCTCCCCTTCTGGCTCTTCCCAATCAGAGCACTGAGGTGCACAGTCTATAGGCACACCCTCCAGTACCTCCCACATCATACATCGCATGTTCATGGTAATGAGCAGTTTCTCGACCAGGGGCGTGTAAGTAATATTCATTTATTTCATTAAGCATGCTCAGTTACAATTGACCTGGCCTAGCTTCTTGTATTTTAATTGAAAAGCTAGTATCTGGTGATTATGGCCGCATCCCCATCTCTGCCTGCCACTATACCATGCCATCAATGGTGCTCAAGGACGATGCTGGTTACCTCATTCATAATGATATCAGACTCCTAGTCCGGACCTTCACAACAGTGGGGGTTTAATCACTTTATTTCTCACAACATGAAAGGAATTCTTGCATTGAAGGTGAGCTGGGAAGGAATAAAGTAGGGTACAACTTCCTACAAAAATCTGTGTGAAATAATTTTTCAGAATATAAGTCTTCTTCTTTCAATCATATAGTAAAACTGAGCACATCAAGGTATACATTAAGGAATAGGTTTATTTGGGCTGCCAACACCTAGCATTTCAAAGATAGACACAAAATACTGGAGTAACTCAGCAGGACAAGCAGCATCTCTGGAGAAAAGGAATGGGTGAGTCTGAAGAAGGGTCTCGACCCGAAATGTCACCCATTCCTTCTCCAGAGATACTGCCTGTCCCACTGAGTTCCTCCAGCATTTTGTGTCTACCTTCGATGTAAACCAACGGCTGCAGTTCTTTTCTATACACCTAGCATTTCAAAGTTTATAATGTTTTTTAAAAATTAATGCCACGTGTACTGAGATACAGTGAAAACTCAAGTCAGACACAAGTGCAACAGGTCGTGCAATGAGAAAAATAACTAGAGTGCAGTGTTACAGCATTGCAGTGTGTGACAGCGCCCCCTCTCTCGGATGCCACTCTGATCCCCATCACTGGCTGCCAGGCCAGGAGAGGCCAATCCCCAGCTTCATCGGTCACGGCTGGGTCCAATTAGCTAAAGTTACATTGGCCCACTTGAACCTCCTCAGCCCATTCCTTATAAAACCCAGGCATTGCAGGGAGCAGATGATGGGTCAGCCGGGCTAGTCCTGTTTGTGGATTTTGGTGAGGAGGTAGAAGTGGACAGTGCGGGCTGGGGAACAGTGAGGTTCGAGGCTGTGGAGGGGAGGTCATGAGATCAGAAACAGTCAGGGAGATGGGTCTGTGGGGCCATGGTCAAGGGGTGGGTATTAGGAGGTGTCTGGGAGCTGGCACCTGGCCTTAGCATGGCAGAGGTCAGCCTGCCAGACTACAATGGCGCCTCCCTTGTCGATGGGTTTAATAGCAATGTTGGGTTTGTTGCTGAGCAAGTGGAGGGATGTGTGTTCAGAGGCGGTGAGATTGGAGTGGGTAAGGGGAGTGAAGTCAAGACATTTGACACTGTTCCAACCAAAGATTCTATAGCGGAGCAAGATAGACCACTCCTGCTAAATGCAATGGGTTGACGTGTGGTACGCAACGGAGCGGAACGTGGGCCTTTTTTTCATCCATTTCCGTAACCCGACCCGACTCGCAGTGCAATCAACGTTGCGGGGGAACAGTTTGTGTTAATAAATTAAAATTCTAAAAATGAGGTGAAGATTTTTACCAAATAACTTTTCTTTTTACGAGGATGTTTCTGTAACTGGCTTCCATCTCCGCAATAGTATCCTATAGGATCTTTGGTGCGAAGAAGGAAGCCGGTTATGGAAATGGGTCCTAAAATTGCCCATGAATCTGCCCATGACCGTACTACGTCTTTTCCGTCGAGTGATCTATCTTGCTCGCTATAGGATCTTTGGTTCCAACAATAGGAGATAAAAAGGTGTAGAGAGGGTAGAAGGCCAGCAGATGGATTCCAAGAGGTGGAGAAATGTTGGAGTTGGGAGAAGGGATTTTCACTGAGTGGTGATGACTCCTTGCCAGAGAACAAGGCACAGAGGTGGGGGTGATGGAAGAAAAGCTCTGCATCATGGCGGGCCAGAAACACATCAAGGAGGAGCAGGGGTGTACCAAGGTAAGGTGTCTGTTGAGGATCTACTGCTCTGTATGGGGGAGGTGGAGGGCAAATGGTGAAGCCACGATAAGTGTAAGGGCTGGGGTCAGAGGAGAGCAGAGTGTTGGAGTGAGGCTTGGGTGGTGGAACTGTGGTGGAATAATGGGGGCTGAGAAGGGAGGGAGGTGTGAGAGTAAGTATAAGGGCGGTGGTAGGAGAAGTAGCTTGGTTGGAATAGGGGGAATAGCATGAACCCGTGGTATAATTACTGAGGTTCCCTATTGGAAGGGGGGAGCAGTAGAACCCAGGAGAGTCAGCAGGGGTGTTGGTCCGTGATGTGGTTGGAGCCAGCAGTGTGGGGGCACACGGCCTGGGACCTAGGTGAGTCGACGGCTCTGGGCTACTGGCAGCCGGGGGAGAGGTGAAGACCTCTGCCTGGACCATGGGTGGCCGAAGTGCAGGTAAGGATTGGTGGTGGCGTTGACAGGCCCAGCCTGGGAGCAGCTGACGGTGCTGTGCGTCCGTTCCAGTAGGCCCGGCCTGGAAGGATGTTAATGGGTGAGGCAGCATCTAAATGAGCCATACATTAATTATGCCAGCATTTTTGTCTACCTTCGATTTTTCCAGCATCTGCAGTTCCTTCTTAAACAGGGTGTTAATGGTCCTTGATTATGTTGGCTGCTTTCCCGAGGCAAAGATTTGTGTGCATTAAACCAGCTCATCAGTGATTCCAGGATAATGGGCATAATGAATGTGACTCTGTGTGTGAATTATGCAAAAGTCACATCAAGGGATAATATCACTCTTTGAATTCTTCATTAAAGAGAATGCAAGTATGGTCAATGCAACCAGAACAACAGCGTTTGCTGGTCCGTTAAGTCCTAATGATCTGTCCATCATTTATTTTGGGCTCAAATGTATATAGTTTGTGGAAGATTATGGTTCATGTGCATTGATGCCACAATTGTACAGAAGAATAACGTGAAACTTAAAACCACTTAAATACTTTAGAAATAAAATATTTCTTGAAAGCCGCAAAATCAAAGGTTGCTAATTAAGTTCATCTTCGGAGGTCAATTACTCGTAAGATATGTACACATTGTTTACCTGAATGAAAACCTGTTGCTATCTTGCCTGAGATGGGCTCAAACTATGATCCCCACAGTCCAAGGCCCATCGGTGTCTTGAATTCGTCTCTCCCTTAGTAATTTCTGTGGCCATTAGTGTCAGTATATGGAAATAATTTACTATTTATGTCAGTGTTGGAGCCCGTTATGTGAAGTTGTCAAACTCTACAGCTGATGTGACAATTGGTTCCCCATTTTCTTCTTGTACAACCGCACCACTTATTATTACAGCTTCCAATTCCAGTGGCCAAGCACGCCCCCATGAGGACTGGAGCCATAATGCAGGGAGCTTTTGATCTGGTGGCCACCTCAATCAGTGAGCCCATCTTCAAGCACTCTCATTTCAGCAGCATTGTTTGCTGGATGAGTCAAGAGTGCTTTATTGTCATATGTCCCAGATAGAATAATGAAATTGTTACTTGCAACAGCACAACAGAATATTTGTTGTTACTGCTTCAGAAGTACCTTGTTCTTCAATGGCACCATCACTGGAAGGTGTGCTGGCTCTGGAGAGGGTCCAGGGAAGGTTTTAGAAGAATGATCCCAGGAATGAGTAGGTTAACATATGATGAGCGTTTGTTGGTACTGGGCCTGTACTTGCTGGAGTTGAGAAGAATGGTGAATGGTGAAAGAACATACAGAATAGTGAAAGGCTTGGATAGAGTGGATGTGGAGAGGATGTTTCCACTGGTGGGAGAGTCTAGGACTAGAGGTCATAGCCCCAGAATTAAAGGAGGTTATTTTAGGAAGGAGATGAGGAGAAATGTATTTTGTCAGAGGGTGTTGAATCTGTGGAATTCTTTGCCACAGAAGGCTGTGAAGGCCGTCAGTGGATATTTGCAAGGCAGAGATAGATAGGTTGTTGATTAGTTCAGGAGTCAGAGGTTATGGGGTTGGGAGGCCGAGATAGATCAGCCATGATTGAATGGCGGGGTAGACTTGATGGGCTGAATGGCCTAATTCTATTATCACATGATCTATTATCACATGGCTGACGTCAGGAAATCCTTCAGAGGGGTGAACCCTCGAAAAGCGTCTGGATCTGATGGCATACCTGGTCGTGTCCTAAAAACCTGTGCGGACCAACTGGCTGGAGTTTTTACGGACATTTTCAACCTGTCACTTCTGAGGTCTGAGGTTCCCACCTGCTTCAAAAGGGCATCAATAATACCGGTGCCCAAGAAGAGCAAGGTGACGTGCCTCAATGACTATCGACCTGTGGCACTAATGCCTGTGGTGATGAAGTGCTTCGAGAGGTTGATCATGGCGCAAATCAACTCCTACCTCGACAAAAACCTGGACCCACTGCAGTTCGCTTACCGCCACAACAGATCAACGGTGGACACGATCTCGCTGGCCCTCCACTCCGCTCTGGACCACTTGGACAACAAAAACACATATGTCAGGCTGTTATTCATTGACTACAGCTCGGCATTTAACACAATCATCCCCTCCAAGCTGGTTACCAAACTCGCAGAACTAGGTCTCTGCACATCCCTCTGCAATTGGATCCTCGACTTCCTCATCCACAGACCACAGTCTGTTCGTATTGGTGGAAATGTGTCAGACTCGATAACAATCAGCACGGGAGCACCTCAGGGTTGCGTGCTCAGCCCCCTGCTGTACTCACTCTATACTCATGACTGCGTAGCCGGTCATAGCGCGAACTCCATCGTTAAGTTCGCTGATGACACCACTGTTGTGGGACGTATCACTGATGGGGATGAGTCAGGGTATAGAAGAGAGATCGAGCAACTGTCCATATGGTGCCAGCATAACAATCTGGCCCTCAACACCAGCAAAACCAAGGAACTGATTGTGGGAGTAGGATGGGAACCCACAGTCCTGTTTATATCAACGGGTCGATGGTTGAAAGGGTCAAGAGCTTCAAATTCCTGGGCGTGCACATCTGTGAAGATCTTTCCTGGTCCGAGAACACAGATGCAATTATTAAGAAAGCTCATCAGCGCCTCTACTTCCTGAGAAAATTACGGAGAGTTGGTCTGTCAAGGAGCACTCTCTCTAACTTCTACAGGTGCACAGTAGAGAGCTTGCTGACTGGTTGCATCGTGCCTTGGTTCGGCAATTTGAGTGCCCTGGAGAGGAAAAGACTACAAAAAGTAGTAAACACTGCCCAGTCCATCATCGGCTCTGACCTTCCTTCCATCGAGGGGATTTATCGCAGTCGCTGCCTCAAAAAGGCTGGCAGCATCATCAAGGACCCACACCACCCTGGCCACACACTCATCTCCCTGCTACCTTCGGGTAAAAGGTACAGGAGCCTGAAGACTGCAACAACCCGGTTTAGGAATAGCTACTTCCCCATAGCCATCAGGCTATTAAACTTAGCTCGGAACTCTGAACATTAATATCCCTCCATCTGTTATTTGCACTTTATTAATTTATTAATTCAATAGAATTGTAGTCAATGCCTTCTATGTTCTGTTGTACTATGCAAAGAAAGATTTTCATTGTCCTGTCAGGGACACATGACAATAAACTCTTTTGACTCTTTTGACTTTGACTTTGACTAATGTGACTGTGCATTACATTAATAAAATTTGTAGAAATGTATCTCCTGTTATGGGGAGAAGGCAGGAGAATGGGGTTAGGAGGGAGAGATAGATCAGCCATGATTGAATGGCGGAGCAGATTTGATGGGTCAAATGGCCAAATTCAACTCCTATCACTTATGGCCTAATGACCTAAAATGATACCAAGCTTTGCTCTGAGCTCCCATGCCCCCTTTAATTTATGTCCGTGTCTCCACTGTCAGCCCTTGTTCATGTGTAATTCTTGAGACGTATTTGTGAACCCATTATCTGTCTTACCAGGCACGTTAATATGTGAACGTTTGTAGTGGCGAATGGTCGCTTCAGTCACTCATTGATGCACCTTACGACTGAGTGGATACGTGGGAATCATCATGGTCGTCCTCTGTTGCAGTGATCTAGGCTTAATTATGATTTTCACCGTCTACCAGGTACTTGCCGGGCACAGCCCTGAGTGATGGAATAATCGCCTCGATCCGGGATGAGTTCAACAGTGTCGGCAGCAAGTTTGAGATCCTGTGTTGGGCTTGATCCCACAAACTAAAGTCAGAGATTTACTCATGGAATGATAGCTAATGTCTGATAGCCGCCAACTAGAACTTGGAGCATGGTTCTTCGAATATCTGGACAGAAGAACAAAAATGTTTTGCAAAGAAAATGTTGACACTAACAATCCTCCACAGAAGATAGACACAAAAAGCTGGAGTAACTCAGCGGGACAGGCAGCATCTCTGGAGCGAAGGAATGAGTGCGTATCGGGTCGAGACCCTTCTTCAGATCCTTCAGCATTGGTTTCCTCCTATATCCCAAAGAAGTGCAAGTTAATAGGTTAATTGGCCACTGTTAATGGCTAACTAAAGTACAGGTGAATGAGCACCTTGGGCACATTCAGTGTTCAATCCAGTTCCCCCACAGAACTGGGTTGGACATTGAGGATTGAAGGACATTTGCAGATGGATTGCATGGTGTTTGTGGAAGCAAGTTAGGGAATGTAGGAAGCTTTATAGGGTCAGGGAGATGTATAAATCCTTGCGATTAAAATTGTAGGGATTCTGGTGCTGCTGCGGGAGATAAAATTAGGTGTTTGAGATTGGTAGGATTTGGGCTTGGGAACCAGGTGTGGTCTTTTCGGTGGGAGGTTTTCAGGGTAGGAAACTGAGGGGGGCTAGAGATCTGGGGTGGACGGAGGTAATTTACTGAGCTGCGGGAGTCCTAAGCCACTGCTGTAAAACTCACGGACATTCCAGCAATAGGGCCAATAGAGAATAGACAATAGGTGCAGGAGTAGGCCATTCGGCCCTTCGAGCCAGCACCGCCATTCAATGTGATCATGGCTGATCATCCACAATCAGTACCCAGTTCCTGCCTTCTCCCCATATCCCCTGACTCCGCTATCTTTAAGAGCCCTATCTAGTTCTTTCTTGAAAGTATCCAGAGAACCAGCCTCCATCACCCTCTGAAGCAGCGAATTCCACAGACTCACAGCTCTGTGTGAAAAAATGTTTCCTCATCTCCGTTCTAAATGGCTTACCCCTTATTCTTAAACAGTGCCTCCTGGTTCTGGACTCCCCCCCAACATCGGAACATATTTCCTGCCTCTAGCGTGTCCAAACCCTTAATAATCTTATAGGTTTCAATAAGACCCTCCCTCTTCCATTTCAATCCTGAGTATACAAGCTCAGCCGCTCCATTCTCTCAGCATATGACAGTCCCGCCATCCTGGGAATTAACCTTGTAAACCTATGCTGCACTCCCTCAATAGCAATAATGTCCTTCCTCAAATTAGGGGACCAAAACTGCACACAATACACCAGGTTTGGCCCCTACATCAGAGCGGTCCACATTCACCAGATAAACATCAAGAGGAGCGTTGCGTAAGGAATGGTCTTGCTCTTCAGGATCACAGAGATAACGGATGCTATCAAACTTGCAGAATGACACAAAGTGACCCAGAAATGGCCATTACTGCATTTCACTCAATTGTGAGGGGTGAAAAAAACTCAATTGCACAACTCTATGAAAAATTGTTTTATGGTAATCTTAAGGGCCTGTCCCACTTGGGCGCCATTTGCGCGTCCTTTACGCGACATCATTTACACATCACATTGCACGAGTCATGACGCGCACGTGATATACGCATTACGCGCACATGGTGCGCATTACACGTGTGGTGACGTAAGCAGTGTCCCGCGGTCGCGCGCGGCGCCCCAGGATTTTGAGATGTACAAAATCTTCGCTCGCCATCTGCGTGACGCGCAAATGAAGCCCAAGTGGGACAGGCCCTTTAGCTCTTCCCTTTAGAGTATGACTTGATCAGCTCATAGAGTCATGGGGAGATACAGCACAGAACCAGGCCCTTTGGCCCACCAACTCTGACCATTGAATCCAAAAATCCTACCCTAACCTACTTTATTCTCAACATATTCCCATCAACTCACCACAGATTTTATCATTCACCTGCACTTTAGGAGCCATTTACAGTGACCAATTCACCTATTAACCTGCACTTCTTTGGGATGTAGGAGAAAACCACACCACATGGAGGAAACCTACGTCCACAGACAATACGCAAAAGTCACACAAACAACATTGGAGGTCAGGATTGAACCCTGCTCACTGTAGCTTGATTTGCAGCATTGTTGTGCCCTTTGATTTTACGCTTTATGTTTCTGTTTATAATTTTACTTTTGGTTAATTTGGAGGTATTCTTCATTTGTTAATTAATAGTTACCTTTGGTTATGAAAAAGCAAAAAGTACATGAAAACTTAGTATTTAGCATAACTAAATTTAAATTGGTAGTATTAACATATAAGCACCCAATATATTAACATGAACATTTAATGCCATCGGCAAGGTCACCACCATTCTGCTACTGACTAACTCACATATGTTTTCTACAATGGTCATTGTGAGCATTTTAAAAGCCACTTATTTCATTCAAAATAAGTCAAAATGTGTACTTTGTTTGGATATTTGTTGTAACAGAGAAAAAAATATTTCAAATAAGCCTGTAAATTTTAAAATGTGCAAGAATTAATAGGGACCTAATACAGACACAAAAGGCTGGAGTAACTCAGCAGGCCAGGCAGCTACTCCGTAGAAAAGGAATAGGTGACATTTTGGATCAAGATCCTTCTTCAGACTGATGGGAAAGCTTTTCAATGGAACAAGCTGCCAGAGGAGGTAGTTGAGGCAGGTACTATAACAGCATTTAATGGACACTTGGACAAGTACTTGGATAGGCAAGGTACTTTAAGAAGAAGAAAAATAGAGAAAGTTCGATTGGATAGGGAGATGGACCAAATGAGGACAGGTGAGGTTAGCTTAGAAGGAGCATCTTGGCTTGCATGGATGAGCTAAGCCTCTGAGTTCCTTCCCAGTTGTTATTGGGCAACTGAATCATCCTACCACAACCAGAGAGCAGTGCTGAACTACTATCTACCTCATTGGTGACCCTCGGACTATCCTTGATCGGACTTTGCTGCCTTAACCTTCCCTTATCATGTATCTATACACTGTAATGGCTCGATTGTAATCATGTGTTGTCTTTCTGCTGACTGGATAGCAAACAACAAAAGCTTTTCACTGTACCTCGGTACATGTGACAACAAACTGAAGTCCAAGGGCCCATTGTCATGCTGTAGGACTATGATTAGGACTCTACTTAATGGATTTTGAGGTGATTAAAATGGACAGGAGATAAATTTCTACCATTTTTTATTAATGCAGTGCACAGTCACATTAGATCATAAGTGTTAGGAGTAGAATTTGGCCATTCAGCCCATCAAGTCTACCCCGCCATTCAATCATAGCTGATCTATCTCACCTTCCCAACCCCATAACCTCTGTTACCTGTACTAATCATGAATCTATCCATCTCTGCCTTAAATATATCCACTGACTTTGCTTCCACAGCCTTCTGTAGCAAAGAATTCCACAGATTCATCACCCTCTGACTAAAGAAATTTCTCCTCATTTCCTTCCTAAAAGAACGTCCTTTAATTCTGAGGCTAGTCCTAGACTCTCCCACTAGTAGAAACATCCACTCTATCCACGCCTTTCACTATTCTGTATGTTTCAATGAGATCCCCTTCATTCTTCTAAACTCCAGCAAGTACATGCCCAGTGCTGACAAACGCTCAACATAGGTTAATTTACTAATTCCTGGGATCATTCTTGTAAACCTCCTCTGGACCCACTCCAGAGCCAGCACATCCTTCCTCAGATATGGTGCCCAAACTTACTCACAATGTTCCAAATGCGACATTACCAGCTCCTTATAGAGCCTCAGCATTATATCCCTGATTTTGTATACATGCTCTCTTGAAATAAAGGCTAGCATTGAGTTTGCTTTCTTTTTAATTTCTTTTTATTAGAAGTAATGTACATTACAGTAGTATAAGCCAAAAATAACATAATACATTTCATGTACCACTTCTTGTTTTAAACTTTAAGAAGAAGAAAAATAGAGAAAGTTAGATAAGATAGTAAGTGCGTGAAAAAGTGAAAAGGAAGAACCCGTAGAGACGTAGAACACGAGAAAGAATAAAAAATAAAAAATGAAAGGAAAGAGAAAAATAGAAAAAAGAAAATAAGATAAGATAAAAGGGATGTACCTACTTTGTATCTTTACACACCCCTCACCAGGTCCTGAAACTGAGTTTGCTTTCTTTACTACTGATTCGACTTGCAGATTAACTTTTTGGGAATCTTGCACCAGCACTCCCAAGTCCCTTTGCATCTCCGATTTCTGGATTCCCTCCCTAGTTAGAAAATAGTCTCCGCCTTTATTCCTACTACCAAAATGCATGACTCCACACTTTGTTACACTATATTCCATCTGCCATTTCTCTGCCCATTCTCCCAACCTGTCCAAGTGCTTCTGCAGAGTCCCTGCTTTCTCTACAATACCTGCCCCTCCACTTATTTTCGTATCATCAGCAAACTTCGCCACAATCCCCTCGACCAAATCATTAATATACAATGAGAAGAATGGCAGCCCTAGCACCGACCCCTGTGGAACTACACTAGTCACTGGCAGCTAACCAAAAAAAGCCCCCTTATTTGTTGCCACCCTTTGTCTTCAGCCAGTCAACATGCTATCCGTGCTAGCATTTGCCCTTTGATACCGTGGGCTCTCATCTTCCTTAGCAGCCTCACGTGTGGCACCTTATCAAAGGCTTTCTGAAAATCTAAGTAAACAACGTATACTGACTCTCCTTTGTCTGTCCTGCTATTTACTTCTTCAAAGAATTCCAGCAAATTTGTCAAGCAAGACTTCCTCTTCACAAAGCCATGCTGACTTTGGCCTATTTTATCGTGAACTTCTAAGTACTCGGTAACCTCATCCTTTATAATGGACTCTAAAATCTTACAAACCACAGAAGTTAGACTAACCGGCCTATATTTGCCACTATTCTGCTTTGCTCCGTTGTGCAGCGGGGTAATATTGGCAATTTTTTAATCATCTGGGACCACTCTTGACTTTGCTGATTCCTGAAATATCACTATCAATGCCTCCACAATCTCTAAAGCCACCTCTTTCTGAACCCCATGGTGCAGTCCATCCGGACCAGGTGACCTTTCCAACTTCAGCCCTTTCAGTATCCCAAGCACCTTCTCCCTGATAACAGCCACTCCACTAACTTCCACGTCCTGACTCTCTTGAATTTCAGGCTTGTTGCTGGTGTCTTCCACTGTGAAGACTGATGCAAAAAAAGTTATTCAACTCCCCTGCCATTTTTTAAATTTCCCCATTATCACTTCTCCTGCATCATTCTCCAGCAGTCCAACGACCACTCTTGCCTCTTTCTTACTCTTTATACAACTGAAGAAACTTGCTATCCTCTTTTATATTATTGGCGACCTTACCTTCGTATTTCATCTTTTCTCCCCGTATTGCCTTTTTAGTTACCTTCTGTTCTTTAAAAGCTTCTCAATCCTCTGGCGTCCCACTAATCTGTGCTATATTATATGCCTTCTCTTTCAGTTTTATACTGTCCTTGACTTCCCTTGACAGCCACGGTCGCCTCTTTCTCCCCCTAGAATCTTTCTTCCTCCAGAATGAAAAGATCTTATATCTTCCAGATTATTCCCAGAAATTCCTGCCATTGCTGTTGCACTGTCATCGTTGTTAGGGTCCATTTTCAGTCAGCTGACCACGTTGGCCAGCTCCTCCCTCGTGCCTATGTAGGCCCCTTTGCTCACCTACAATATCAACACATCCGATTTCTCCTTGCAGATCAAATTGCAGATTAAAACTTATCATAGTGTGATCGCTCTCAAATTGCAGATTAAAACTTATCATATTGTGATCGCTACCTCCTTGGGTTCCCTTATCAAATCTGGTGCATTACATAACACTAAATCCAGAATTGCCTTTTCCCTGGTAGGATCCACGACAAGCTGCTCTAAGAATCCATCTCGGAGGCACTCTACAAATTCTCTTTCTTAGAGGCCCAGTAACAACCTGATTTTCCCAGTCCACCTGCATATTGAAAGCTCCCATGACCACCGTAGCATTGCCATTTTTACATACCAATGGGTGGTTCACTTTCAATAAGCAATATTCTTTCTCATTTGTAGCTTAGAGAGGTTTATAAGCCAAATGTGTCCATGGTTTTCATATACTCCTTAGCACTGAAAATGCGACCAGCTGCTGGCTAGCCGAGTGTTCATCTCCTAATGAGCAGTACCAAAAGCAGGTCAACCATTCACATACAGCTGCCACATTATGCAGGGTTGATCACACTGAATTCAAAATATTGTAATATTTATTTCTGAATTGAACTTTGACCAGTAGGCTAATACAAACTATGTTAAAATGTAATTGAAGTTCATTCAAGTTAATTTTAAAAAGTTAATATTGCCATTGAATGCCTGTGTTGTAATGTTATCAATATAAATGTATTTGTGATAATAGAGTCCAAAAGATAATTCACCTCGGATGTTTATTACAACAATAAATGCTATTGTTTTCCAAATCTCTCCAACTTTCTTCCTTTAAGACAATCCTTAAGACCAAATTGTTTAACCAAGCCTTTGGTATTATCACAAAATGCTGGAGCAACTCAGCGGGTCAGGCAGCATCTCTGGAGAATTAGAATAGGTGATGCTTCGGGTCCGAACCCTTCTTCAGACCCATAACCAAGCCCTTGGTTGTCTGCCTTTTGTTATGTCCATATGAAGCTGCTTGGGAGGTTAGTTATGTCAAACCGTAGTTAGTCTTTGGTAATCTACTTTCATACAGGGTTGTGTGATTAATAGAAGCTGTTGAGCAGAGGGACGATGTATGTACTAGGCAAGGGACAGACACGCCCACTCAATGAGTCAGTGAGGCCGATTGGAGGCCATTCCTCCCGCGCCTGTCTGCTCTCTCATCACAGCTGTTTCTGTTCATTTTAGTCTTATCCTTGCGGGTTATAAACAGTTCTCAGGAACGGAACCTTCTCGTAACCTGGGTTCTACCAGAAATTGTATTTGTCACTAAACTAGGTTAGCCAATTAACCTCCCAGTAAGTCTTTGGGAAGTGGGATGAAACCAGAGAACCTGGAGGAAACTCATATTAATGAGAAGGCTGAGCACAAATACTGACTGCCAAAGCTTTCCAACCACCTTTAAACATTGTATGCTGGGAAACCAATTTTGAAAAAAATAATGAAGATTTACAGAGAAAGTGGGATCCTTATCTTTTTGAGCAGTGCACGCTACATGTTTTTTTTGCAATTACCTACACATTCTTGGTGAATTCAGATGTACAAAGCAAAGGTTATTGAGGCTGAACAATGAAGGAAGATTCTGAATTTGTCACTGTGAGACGCATCAGAAAATTTTAGTTCACATATAGCTTGGACAAATTGTTCTGATGCATCATCAGTCCCATTGGCGGCACGGTGGGGCAGCGGAAGAGTTGATGCCTTACAGCACTTGCAGTGCTGAAGATCCGGGTTTGATCCAGACTACGGGTGCTGTCTATACGGAGTTTGTACGTTCTCCCCGTGACTGCGTAGGTTTTCTCCGAGATCTTTGGTATCCTCCCACACTCCAAAGACATAGAGGTATGGAGGTAAATTGTCTTGGTAAATGTAACAATTGTTCCTAGTGTGTGTAAGATAGTGTTAATATGCGGGGATCCCTGGTCGGCGCGCACCTGGTGGGCCAAAGGGCCTGTTTCTGCGCTGTATCTCTAAACTAAACTAAATTAAAACAAAATCAGATCTTTATCACAAATACAGAAATATACCCATCATTGCACCAGGCAGAAATTTATTTTCCATTTCCCGTATAGGCATTGTTTAGTTTGAGTGAGACTGCCAATTGTGTTGGTAAATTGGGCTATGTTGTGGTCACATTGAGGATGCAGCTATGCACTAGGATTGGAGAGGTGGTATTCTGACTCGGGTAATCCTTAGTGGATCAAAAACAAGGATATTTTCCCAATGGTGCTGGCAGGATTTGGAAATTATGCAGCAACATTTCAGTCAAAGTGCAGCCATGCCATTGATGCTATTTTGGAGCTGGAATTCTAAACCTTGGACATTACGAACTGTTGGGGGAAAAATAAATATTACAGAATGACCAGAGGAGCTGTGAGACGTTTCCAAGTGATCTGTACGTAATCAAGTGAGAGTCATAAGATTAACGACAAATTGTAAATGCAATCCAAGACATTTCTTTATTCTCAACATTAATGGACTATGAGTAATGCTCAACAGTGGTCATTTTATCTGTTTTATTTACATCTTTAGATAATATTATTAACCTGTTGCAAGCTAAAGGTGGTTATTTTTATTTTCTTTGGATGGGGTATGTGCATTGTGAAAGCTTGCCAATCTGATGGA
Source organism: Raja brachyura (assembly GCA_963514005.1). Next base: position 25,398,467 of record OY740786.1, on the reverse strand, counting down.
CTTCATACTGGATACTAAAGGCAACATTATGCTCCTTACGACCCCAAAAACAGTTGGAGAAGACTCATTGCCACAGGTCAGAGTTACAAAGCACGGAAACAGACCCTTTGGCTCAACTCATACATACTGACCAGGTTGTGCAGCAGAGTAGTCCAACTTGTCTGTGTTTGGCCCAAACCCCCCACAATTGCTGTTCATGTAACTGTCTAAATATCTTATGCGTTGCATTGTACCCATCTCTACAGCTTCCTCTGGCAGCTCATTCCATATATCCACCACCCACTGTGTGGAAAAACTTGCCCCTCAGGTTCCCTCTCACCTTAAACTTGTGCCCTCCAGTTTTAGACTCCTCTGCCGTGGGAAAAAGACTAATGACCATTCACTTTATCTATGCCCTTCAAGATTTTATATATCTTTATAAGATCACTACTTAAAAATCCTCCCATTTGCCAAACATCCCTTTTCCTGCAAACAACCTCTCCCACAACCTTTCCAAGTGCCTGTCCAATGCCTTCAAAATTCACCTTGTCCCAATTTAAGACTGTTATTTGTGGACCGGTCCTATCTTTACCATAACTAGTGGGAGAGTTGAGGACTAGAGGCCACAGACAGGAAGTGTCACAGCTGGCGTCCTGGTGCCATCGCAACAACCTAGAGCTCAATGCTCTTAAGGCAGTGGAATTGATTGTAGACTTTAGGAGAGCTCCCCCTCCCCTCACCCCACTCACCATCAACAACACCGCAGTCACATCTGTGGAGCCTTTTACGTTCCTGGGAACCATCATCTCCAAGGACCTTAAATGGGGGGCTACCATCGACTCCACAGTCAAAAAGGCATAACAGAGGATGTACTTCCTACGGCAGCTGAGGAAGCACAATCTGCCACAGGCAATGATGGTCCAATTCTACACGGCCATCGTAGCTTCTGTTCTCATCTTCTCCATCATGGTCTGGTTTGGCTCAGCCACCAAGCACGACACCTGGAGGCTGCAGCAAATCGTCCGATCAGCAGAGATTATTGGCTGCAACCTTCCCTCCATTGATGAACTGTACACTGCAAGGGCCAGGATGCGAGTGGGCAAAATCATCTCTGACCCCTCTCACCCTGGCAACAAACTCTTTGAATCACTTCCCTCTGGAAGGCAAATCCGGATTGTCAAAGCTGCCACAGCCAGACATAAAAACAGTTTTTATCCACGGTTAGTTGCTCTACTCAACAGCCAAAAATCTGTAGCCTCCCTTTGATCTGGTATTTTGTTGGTTCACATGCTTGATCAATGGTGTTTTATCATTAATGTTTTATTATTATTATTAATGTTTAGTGTTTTCTCAGTCATTCGTAACTGTCACTGTATGTCATGTTGTTACGTGGGCGGAGCACCAAGGCAAATTCCTTGTATGTGAATACTTGGCCAATAAACTTACTTACTTAGAAGGATAAGGGCCATAGGCAGGCAGATGGGACTAGAGTAGATGGGGCATCTTGGTCAGTGTGGGAAGTTGGGCCAAAGGGCCCGTTTCCACACTCTATGATTCTATATAGCTCCAGATACACATGAACAGTAATGCCCAATGACACATGCGAGCTTGTAATTGTACACATGCAAATCTGTATTCATACATGTATTCACTACATAAGTAGTGCCTCCCAACATAAGAATGTGCAGAGCTTTAAAATGCATGTGTATGGCTTTTAGGAGTGTAGATGGGTCTGCTGGAGATGCCTTCTCCACATAACCCCTGACACCTGTACTAATCAAGAATCTATCTACCTCTGCCTTAAAGATATCCATTGACCTGGCCTCCACAGCCTCCTGTGGCAAAGAATTCCACAGATTCCCCACCTCTGACTGAAGAAATTCCTCCTCATCTCCTTCCTAAAGGAACAACATTAAATTCTGAGGCTATGGCCTCTCGTCCTCGACTATCCCACTGGTTATGGTAAAGATAGGACCGGTCCACAAATAACAGTCTTAAATGGGACAAGGTGAATTTTGAAGGCATTGGACAGGCACTTGCCCAAGATTCTTACCTCTACGAGGTACGGGCTAGTGATAGGAGCCTCAGGAGTTCCTTTGGGCGTGAGGGCTCCGACCTCTCATTCACATACGATGAAGGTCGCATAGAACGAATGGAGAGAATGATGGAACGCATCCTGCAGCAGAATCAACAGCAGGAAGTTCCCAGTTCCAGGGGTTTATTGAATATATCCCCATCATCAATGGGAAGTTCGATGCAGCCAGGGGAAGAGGAGGATATACTGGTACACGAACCTATGGCACCTGAGATTCCTCAGGAGGAGCTGTTGGATGTGGCGACCAAATTTGCATTACCCAAATCTTCGGGTCAACCTCTAAAACCCAAGCTGGCTGCCACCATTGATTTTCTGACAAACCACCAGTCACAGGATCAGGTCCTCGCTGAAGCTATGAACAGGTACAAGGTGCCGAGCAATTGTAACTCGCTAAATGTGCCAATAGTGAATATGCCTATTTGGGGGAATATAAGCCCGGGCATCAGAGCACAGGAAATTAAACTACAAAGAATCCTGAAGTTGCTGACGTCTGGGATCACTGGATTTGCGAGGTCAGTGGATGGCATGGATTTGAGTACTGAACAGGAAGATGCTCTTGCATTGTTATGAAATACCCTGTACGAAATCAACGCATTTCGCAAATCTACCATCAAGCCCACATTAAACCCTAAGTTCGCGGGGCTATGTAGAGCATCTCCGACGCCACCACCTAGACAATTGTTCGGGGAAGACCTACCGAAGCAGGTCAAAGATCTAGATGACCATGCGAAAACAGTGGGACCCATGAGGTCACACCCCTCGAGTAGACAAACGGCTAGATTACCATAATCCAGACCGCGGGGTCAACCCGAGAGATCAGCAAGGACCTACATGCCGGCGCCTCCGCAATTCCAACCATACCAACAGCTGAGGCCTTTTTTAGGGCAAGGCCCGCAATGACCGGCATGGAAGATGCGGCACCCGCACCACCCGTAAAACCCAGCACCTCCACGTCCCACCAAACATGTCAGGGACCGCCAGTAACCATGGAGGTAAGGCGGTCTGGATTTCATGCACTTGCATGTTTAACCTCACATGTTGGAGGGAGATTACGGTTCTTTAAGGAGGCATGGGATACCATCACTTCAGATGTGTTTATCTTACAAAGTATTCAAGGTTATGAGATTGAGTTCATAAATGGACAACTTCCCCCGCCTCAGCACATGCTGGATCGCAAATTTGCACTTTCCAATAAGGAAGTAACAGAAGGCTATGCTGAAATCTTGAGATTACAAGAAAAAGGGGTGAAAGAAAGGACGATCCACGAACCAATTGAATTCGTATCCAAGATCTTCACAAAAACTAAGAAAGACGGTGGATGCCGGGTCATCATTGATCTAACCCATTTGAATACTTATATAAAATATACCCATTTTAAAATGGACACGTTTGAAACAGCCACATCTTTGGTTTCTAAGGGCTGCTTCATGGCATGCAATGATTCAAAAGATGCATACTATTTGGTATCCATTCGGAAACATCACAGGAAGTTCTTAAAATTTATTTGGATGGATCAACTTTGGCAATATAGAGCTTTGCCCAATGGGCTTACCACACCTCCCAGATTGTTTACCAAATTACTAAAGCCAGTGTTAGCAACACTGAGGAAGCAAAACCATACGGTTATGGCTTATTTGGATGATATCCTAATTATTGGAAATACTTTGGAATCAACAAATTTGGCAGTTACAGTCACTGTTTCACTGTTTCAGAAAATGGGATTTATCATCCATCCAGATAAATCAAAGTTCTGTCCCTCACAGGTCATGGACTATCTGGGGTTTACGGTTAATTCCAATTGAATGATTACCACCATTCCAATTAACAAAGTTGGGGACATAATTGAAGCATGTAATAATCTGGTCTGCACCAGTACACCATCAATCAGACAAGCTGCTAAGGTAATTGGGAAAATGGTAGCAGCTTTTCCAGCTGCACAATTTGGACCGTTATATTATCAAAATTTGCAAAGATCCAAGATTTCAGCATTGAAATTGAATGCTGGACATTTTGATAGACCCATGCAGCTGCCATTCAAGGCAAAAATTGAGTTACAATGGTGAATTGATAACATCCGTAACTCATTCAAACCCATCATTGTGCCTCGTCCGTCGGTGCATTTACAAACTGACGCAAGCTCCCATGGCTGGGGAGCTACTGATAAAAACTCTAGTTGTGGTGGCAGATGGGACTCACTTGAATCTACCCTTTTGTTATCACAAGGGATAAATTATTTGGAGATGCTTGGGGCCTTTCACGGACTCAGAGCTTATTGTTCAAACTTTACTGACGCTCATGTCCGTCTCCAAATAGACAACACCACTGTGGTGCCATATTTAAATCATATGGGCGGTACCAGGTCAATTTCATGTGATGAATTGGCTAACACAATTTGGCTCTGGTGCATACAACGGAATATTTGGATATCAGCTACCTATCTCCCAGGTAAGCTCAACACAGCGGTGGACACCAGGTCACGTATATTTAATGACAACATTGAATGGATGTTAAATCCCCAAATATTCACCAAAATCGTAGCCAAATTTGGTAAACCGGATATTGACCTTTTCGCGTCACGGTTAAACGATCAGGTACCAACATATGTATCATGGGAACCAGATCCTGGGGCAATGGCGATGGGTACTTTCTCGCTGGACTGGGGGAAATGGTTTTTCTACGCATTTCCTCCATTTTGCCTCATCAGTCGGGTATTGCGGAAAATCCAATCAGATTCTGCAAAAGGCATTCTTATTATACCTGACTGGCCTACACAACCATGGTATCCGGTGGTCCTTGGAATGATCAGTGAACCATGGGCTCTCTTGGAGAATTGCCCACAGTTGGTGACGAACCCTGTTACAGGGGAACACCATCCCAGCCACAGTCACCTGTAACTATTGGCTTGCAGGTTTTGAATAGACCATTGCTGCAGTATGGTCTCTCATCAAGGACCATGGATACAATCGGAGCATCATGCAGGGAGTCTACAAGACGGCAATATCTGACCCAAATAAGGAAATGGGAATCCTACTGTGGCCGCATGAATATTGCCTATGACTACGTCACCATATCAGATGTGCTGGAATACCTTGCGGGGTTGTACCATGATGAACACCGCAGCTACAGTGCCATTAATAGTGCCAGGAGTGCGCTATCATCCTACCTTACCATCGAGGTAGGATCTAACAAGCTAGTGTCCAAATTGATGCGGGGCATATTTAATTCAAATCCACCCCGACCTCGTTACAATGTTACCTGGGATATTGGGATAGTTTTAACGCTACTCAGGACATGGTCACCCATGGCTGGACTCGCTTTGGACAAACTCACCTTGAAGTTGGTGATGTTATTGGCACTTACCTCAGCACAACGGGTACAGACGCTACAAAAAAATCAATATTGATAGAATGGTCTCTACCCCAGAGATTGACATTGATGAGTTACTAAAACAGCATAGACCTGGGTTTACAGGGCTGCAGCTGGTGTTTCCGGCATACCCCGCTGATGTGAGGCTATGTTTAGCCACCCATATCCGTCACTATATTAAAGTGACGCGGACTCTAAGGGGAATGGAGAAATATTTGCTGATTAGCCACAAAAAACCACATCATAGAGTGTCGGTTCAGACGATCTCCAGATGGCTCAGGATTGTCTTGGATGCAGCAGGTATTGATATTAATCAGGTATTGATATTGATATTAAATCCCATTCCACCAGGGCTGCATCGACATTGGCGGGAAGGGTCATGGAGGTGCCCATGGATCATATTCTTGCCAGAGCGGGATGGGCTAGTGAAGCCCATTTCAGCGGTTTTATAACAAACTTGTTGCCGCTCCTGTTATGTTCGCGGAGGCCGTGCTGAATGCGGGTCAAGAACATACAGCTATTCCCCAGTGAGGGGTTTTTTCTTTGTTTATAATTAATAAACATTATTATTTTTCAGTACATCCAGTCTGAAACATGATTATACTCCTATCCATCCATATTGTGGCGTGTGTGAGAGCATGGACGTGATCCAGGGCATGAAATCACAGAGCTTTGAAATCTTCACGAAGTCACTCACGTGACTCCGAAATGAAATAGTAAGATTAAACGAGAACTTACCAGTTTGAAGTTTGATCTTTATTTTATAAGGAGTTGCGATGAGGGTTTTCGTGCCCTCCGCTCCCAACCCTCTATCATAAGGTCAACTGGTAAGTAGAGTCTCTTCAATCTTACTATAACAAGTCATTTCTTTGTTGTTGGTTCTGTGATTCCACACCGCTGCTTTGAAGAATGTCGCGCATGCGTACTGGTGGGTTCTTCACGAAATCCCTCATCGCAACTCCTTATAAAATAAAGATCAAACTTCAAACTAGTAAGTTCTCGTTTAATCTTACTATTTTATATGTTTCTATGTTTCTATGACAGGGTGCCAAGATACATGGAGTCAACTAAGGTACACCCACGACCGTGCAGCAATGTACAAATCTAATTCAATTTTCAAATTCGCAGACGACACTACCATTGAGGGCCGGATATCAAATAATGACGGGACGGAGTATACGAAGGAAATCGATAACCTCGTTTCCTTTCTCTCAATGTCAGCAAGACAAAGGAGATAGTGATCGACTTCAGGAAGCGAAGTGGTAAACATACCCCAGTTTGCATTGACGGTGCCGAAGTAGGGATGTTGAAAACTGCAAATTCCTAGGAATCAATATCACCAACAACTCCTGGACCACCCATATAGAAGCAATGACCAGGAAAGCACATCAACGCCTCTACTTCCTCAGAAGGCTTAGGAAGTTCGGCATGTCCCCTACAACTCTCACCAACTTCTACAGGTGTACCACAGAAAGCATTTTAAGCATCAAGCTTGGTTTGGGAACAGTTCCATCCAAGACCGCGAGAAATTGCAGTGAAATGTGTTCGCAGCCCAGACAAGCGAACAAACCAACCTTCCTTCTATTGACTCTATTTATACCTCATGCTGCCTCGGCTAGTGTCTACTTTCCTATGGAGTGTTTGAGCGGCCCTGCTCTGTAGTGACCAGTGGCGGCAGGATCCAAGACATGGAACCCTTACCTTGGCTGCACTGAGCTTCAGTGCATACCTTAGAACACTCTCTTGCAGCCTGGAATGTGGCAGTATGGACATTTCATTATGCTGGAAGACCAAGGAGTTTCAGGAAAGCCAAAGTGCACCTTTCACAAAATTGTTGATCTTCCAGCAGCAGTTGATTTTGCTTCAGTTGTGTCCCGGGGAATAGCCCTTACATCAAAGATCTCTGATGCTGTTCAGGACAGAAAGCGTATATTATCATGCAAGATTTTGTCAATTTCAAAAATAAACTTTATTCAGATTAAAAAAATATATACAAAAGAAAAAAGGTACAAAAACTCTTTATACATTCTCAGTGTCGATATATGCAACAGTATCAGGCTCAGCTGTACTCATGCCCACCTTTAAACAAAGCACCCTTGCCGCTCATGTAGCCGCAGAGGTGATATCCCTTCCCTTGTTTGATGGGTGACACACTAGACACTGCTGCTGAATATCTGGCAGCAGGACCCTACACTGTGATCTTCCTCCACAGAGCCTTCATGTTTGCTGCACCAAGCTTCTGAGTGTCGTTCAGCATGAACTCCTGCAGAATGGAATGGGGCAGTCGGGAATCTTGCTGTGCTGGAAGACTCATGTTAACATTTTTGGTGGATTTGCAGAAAAGTCTCTTGACCACAGTAGGTGAATCGAGGACCAGAGGACATAGGTTTAAGGTGAAAAGATTTAATGGGAATCTGAGGGGTAACATTTTCACACAAAGGGTGATGGTTGTACAGAACAAGCTGCCAGAGGAGGTAGTTGAGGCAGGGACTATCTCAACATTTAAGAAACAGTTAGACAGTACATGGATGGGGCAGGTTTGAAGGGATATTGACCAAACACAGGCAGGTGGGACCAGTGTAGCTGGGACATATTGGCCGATGTGGGCAAGTTGGGCCGAAGGGCCTGTTTCCACACAGACTCTGACTAAATGCTGTGTCATCAGACTGGGAAATATCCCTCAAAGCGCCTACAGATGGCAGGAAGATCATGTATACACACAGACCCTATTCCCGCCTGGGCAGCTTACAACCCAGTGGAATATTGATTTATCTAACTTCAAATATAACCCTTGTTTTCCCTCTCCCTTCCCCCCATCCTAGTTCCCTAGTTTCACTGGCCTCCAGATTAATTTTACTGATTGTATGCCACGTTGTCACCTTCCCCTCAGCCAACAGTTAGCTCTTTATTCTTTGGAGCGCAGAAGGTTAAGGGGGGACTTGATTGAGGTCTTTAAAATGATGAAAGGGATAGACAGAGTTGACGTGGATAAACTTTTCCCAATGAGGGTAGGGAAGATTCAGACAAGAGGGCATGACATGAGAATTAAGGGACAGAAGTTTAGGGGTAACATGAGGGGGAACTTCTTTACTCAGAGAATGGTGGCTGTGTGGAATGATCTTCCTGCAGAAGTGGTGGAGGCAGGATCGATTTTAACATTTAAAAGTAAAGTGGATAGGTATATGGACGGGAAGGGAATGGAGAGGTATGGTCTGAGTGCAAGTAGATGGGACTAGGGGAAACTAAGGGAAAAACGTTGTTCGACACGGACTGGAAGGGCTGAGAAGGCCTGATTCCGTGCTGTAATTGTTATATGGTTATATGGTTTATAATGAACCATTCTACATTTCCTTCACCATCCACTGTTTTGATCTGTTGCTTTCACACCTTACCCCTCCATATCTCTCGCCTCCCTCTCCCTCCCCCGACTCTCAGTCTGAAGGGTGTTGATCCGAAATGTCACCCACTCCTTCTGTCCAGACGCGCTGAGTTACTCCAGCATTTTGTCTTTCTTCATTGTAAACCAGCATCTGCAGTTCCTTCCTGCACATTTCCCGCGCTCTATTGCACGGGGGGGGGGCTCCTGTTGCTGCGATGACATCATTGCACTCGCGCCACGTTGTTTTTGAATGGGCGCAAGGTCATTTCTGGCGCGCTGCGCCTCAGCCAATCGGAGGCGGCACCGCGGCGTCGGATCCCCTCGTCTTCGCCCATTCATCGATCTGAGCCGCGTACATGCGCATCTCCCACGAACACCCCTCCCCCTCCCGGACGTCGCGGCCCGTCTCCATGGCGACGGCGGGCGCCTCGCTGAGCGCGCGGTCGTTTGCCCGCAGTCGCCACCACGGCCGCGCGGGAAACACACTCGCCCCGCCCCGACGCGTCGCGTCCCCGTCCCCCCGCTGACGCCCGGCGTGCTGACGCCACGGGCGACGCGGATCGGGCGTTACCCGGGACCCTCCGATTGGCAGGAGGACTCCGGCGCCCGGGTGTCAGAGGTCAGCTGAGCCGACCTCCCTCCTTCCCTCCCTCCCCCCCTCTCTCTCTCTCTTTCTCACACACTCGGCTCAATGGCGGAGCAACAGCAGTTCTATCTCTTGCTTAGCAACCTCCTCAGCCCTGACAACGCTGTCAGGAAACAGGCCGAGGTGAGTAGAGCTCGGCGGCGTGGGCTGCAGGCGGGCGGAAGAGCGTTGCCTGGTCCGGATCGGATTGTAAGGGCCCGCTGGGGCCTGTCTGTGGTCACACAAGAGGTGCCGGGGCTCTCCTCCCCGTGGCAAGCAGTTGGGTGTGAGGCCAGGCCCGGCCCGGCCTTCCCACGTGGGCCTGCACCGGCGTTGCATGGGGTCCATGCTGCATGCAGTGCTTTGGGTGAGGATGTGTCCATATGTGAAGCCGCCTCCAGCTGCAGTCCACCCCAGCGGTGGCTGTCCGGGGACGTTTACGTCTGCGAAAATAAAAGCGTTTTTGATGAAGCGAACCATCTTCGCTGACAGGGACTTCAGCAAGCATGGTTGAAATATTCGCAGACGAGCTTCTGTTTTTGATACATGGGCTGCACTGTCCGAAAGATAGGCAGGTAGCTGATGTGGAGAGTTCAGGTGTACTGTAAAAATCAGTATGTTCCTCTCCTTCTCATGAACTGTTTCATTCGCCACCAATCATTAAAATTACAATACTTTCAGCCACACCCATTCTTCAAGAACGATTTAGCAAGAGTATATTTCAAAAACGATTTTGCAAGAGTATACTTCACAAACATGTAAGACAATGTAATGTATGTATTGAAGTTAAGTTACAGGAATCTATTGAAGTGTCGATTTAAACTTCTACAAATATTATTAATGAATGGAGGATCGGTTATGTACTTAAGAAATAACGACAAGGATCTGTGCGGGAGGAAATTTGAGGGATGGGATAGCCCATTGATCTTGGTTGCTAAAAGGGTTACCTGGCCCAGGTAGACGTGGTTACTGGTTAAACCAGGATTTTGTTTTAATAGTGACATTTTAAAATCATCATCTTTGTCATCAAATCAGTCGTGCCTCACTAAACCTGCTGTTCTGGTTTAATCATTTTTAATTTAGGCTTGAAGTGGTTGATGTAAACTTAAAAGACAAAACAAGGCTTCATTATTTATAATTATAAGTTATGTGGGAGATGTAGATTTCTGTTCGTAAGGTTGTTTTTTTGCATATTGTTTGCTGAAGGCATGTGCTTATCTGAGACACAAAAATCGCTCATGCATTTTTGCAAATTGTTGGATATGTTATTCATTCAATAGGTATATAATTTTATTCCAAGTGAATGTTTGTATTCAAATTATTTATCTGTTTATGCAATAGATTGTGATATGAGGATAGTAGTCTTCAGGGGTACAGATGTGGTTGAAATGTCATTCATTGCATATTAATTAGTAGATATAACTTGAGCTTTTAACCAATACTCTTTTCCCTTGGTATAATTTGGTTCAGTGGTAATTGCCACGGTTTGATTTTAAGATTGATCTTTTGGAGAGGCAGCTGTGGTATGAGGGTGATGTGTAGGATAGCCTCTAAATAGTGCTAAACTGGAAATTGAATAAAGGTATATTTCTGCAGTTGTGATATTTCTTTTAATATGGCCTAGAATAGGTTTCCAATGCCATTTAAAACCATTTGCTAGTGGACCATCTACAAGAGCAGAGCAGATTGAATATATCTCTTCCATTTACCTGCCTCTTTGGAACCACCTCATGATATACAAAAAATACTATTAACAGTGTCTGAAGAAGGGTCTCGGCCTGAAATGTCACCCATTCCTTCTCTCCAGAGACGATGTCTGTCCCGCTGAGTTACTCCTGCATTTTGTGTCTAGCTTCAATTTAAACCAGCATCTGTAGTTCTTTCCGACACAAATACTATTAACACATCTACTGTTATCCATGTACTCGGGTTATTGGACAAAATGTTCAGGTTGACAGACCATGTAGATAATGGTTATTGGGTCTTACAACTGTCAATGAATAGTACTGTCATCAGAGGCAAAGGCTGTGGATTCTGTTCCTGCACTAGGAGCTTGAGCACTTCAATGTTTTTGATGCTTTTTAGGTGTGATTATCCTGCAGGCCACTGGTGGATGATAATTGTTCTATTCTTTGCAAGCTTGAATACCTTCAAAATCATATTCTACCTACCAGGTTCTGTTTATCCATCACCTCTGTACTCATTGCCCTACATTTGCTGCTGATTAAACAATGTCTCTATTTTTATATTTTTCCACCTGTTTTCAAATCCCTCAATGTCTCGCACACAAATGTATAATCTTCAGACATACAGCTCTCCAAGGTCATGGTACACCTTTAATACAACCTTCGCGGTCATCTCAGATTTAAACATTCCACCGACATCAATCTTTTGCTGCTGAAATATTCAGGTCTGAACTTGACTTCACCTTTCCAAATTTCCATATCCCCATTTCCTCAATCTACCTACAACAAAACTTTTGAAAATCTGCCTAAACTGTGCTTGTATGATTTGGTTATTTATGATTTGGTGTCTTTTTGTGTGAAATTCCTTGATATTTTACTTTTTTAAAAGCAATCTCTGGTTTGTTATTTTTTTTATACTGAAAATTGAATATTTGCCACTTTCTTGGATGGGTGCAGACTAAACCATTGCTTCATCAACATCCACCCATCATCTACTTTATCCAATCTCCACTGAACAACGCCTACAATGCTTACAATCCAACGAATGCACCACAGTAGATGAGAGGCAGCTTTGTTGTCACCTACCAAATCCTTGATTTCCACTGCCTTCAAGGATGTGCAGCATGTGAGTGGGTTGCCGTCACTACCAAGTCAGAGCTGAAGTCTGAAGTAGAACTCTTCATCATGTGGAACATTTAAGAACTTAATTGGGCTGAAGGTTGGAAAGGCAATAAGTGCTGGACTTGACATAAAATAATATAAATCGAATGTTTTGAAGCAGGAAGGCAAATATATCTTTCATGGCTAAATATTTCAAATGATTTCATAATTTGTTCATTATGTATATTACTTATTTAGGGAATTTTCAGACCAACAATTCTTTGGTGAAATAAGTTATAATAAGAAATAAGTTAAGGACAAAGTTTTAACTTGGACACTTTGGAATGGCATCTTGTGACGACATCCAATAAAAAAAGTAAAATGGATATCCTTTTAATGTTTCAATGGAAAGTGTCATCTCCAACAATGCAGCATTCCATCAGTGTGGCATTGGATTAGTGGCCTACATTATAGTATGGGCCTCATTCCATACAGAGCTCAGGGCTTGGTTCCAAGCGGGCTTTTTTAATTACGTGCGAGGGCCCTTTGTGATTCAGTTTGTGCATTCATTCTTAAAACTGAGTTTCTATTCTTAAGCCTGGTGGGGAATTCCATTATGGATTCAATCAGCTTCATGTGTCTAGTCAGGCTGAGCTGCTGCTGTGTATTGAATTGTCACCAAAGCCAGCCTTTTATCAGTTGTAATGCTTCTGATAATCAGCACATTTATTCTTAAAATCCAATTGATTATAATATCTCAAAATAGATGAGCTAATGAAATCAGAACTTTGTAATCCTGGCAGAAAAGATTTTTTTTGTAAATCTGTTTAGAAATTCCTTATTCAGGGTTATGTTCTGGTGTTACAGCAGTGATCAGTGGACAATGCGGCAGTCTGTGAAAAGAAGCATGGTGTCATTGGCATCATACAACACAAGGACAGTTAATCCTTGATAATGAGTGATGTTATAATTTAAGTGCAATATGTTCAAGTAATTTTGGGCGGCACAGTGCTGCAGCTAGTAGACCTGCTATCTTTCAGCGCTAGAGGCCCAGGTTCAGTCCTGATCTTGGGCGATGTCTGTGTAGATGGCACATGCCCACTGTGACCGCACGAGCTTTTTCTGCATGCTCCAGTTTCCTTCCACATCCAAAGATGTGCGGGTTGGTCGGTTCAATGTCTCCTGCAAATCACAGACCCGAGTCTGTAAGTGAGTGGTAGAATCTGAGGGGAGTTGATGTGACTGGGTGGAGAAAAAAATACATTTGATGTGAACAGGTGACTGGATTGGTTGGTGTGCTAGAGAGCCTGTTTTCCTGATGTACCCCTCTGACTTCGCACTTCCATTTGAAAAAAATATTTGAAACGGTATATGATTTCTGCTTTCTTTTGGCTATATCTGTTAATGCTGCATCTTGTCATATAATTCGCTCCTAGCCCAGCCCTTTTTTAGCCCATATTTGCTAACTGCTAGGATTAGGTTTTGTAGGTATTGTTGAAGCCAACATCAACATGTGAACCACAGTTGAAACTGTCCTCAATTCATGTTTATCAGTGCTTTTAAATGGCTATTAGACTATACTCTGGAGAGGATTCAATTTATATTTTCAGGATACTTATTGACAGCATTATAGGAGCCAGTGAGTTGGAGATGATATGGGGTACATGATTTCTAGTGAATGTAATCAAATTACTGGATAGTTCCCAAAAAGCAAGAAAAAAGAAACTGGAACATATTTTCCCAATAAAAGTGGGGTCAATTTCTCCAGGACAAAATGTATGTAGTAGAGAATAGCTGCATTTATTTGTGCATAAAATAAAAGCCAGTCGCATAGTGATGTGGTTAACAAACCTGATTGACAGGGGAAATACCCAATACTTTCCACTCTAGCTGGCTCTAACATGGTTATTCAGCAGAAATTAGACACAAAATGCTGGAGTAACTCAGCAGGACAGGCAGCATCTCTGAAGAGAGGGAATGGGTGACATTTTGGGCCGAGACCCTTCATTCTACACATGGTTATTCATCAGTTTGGCATGATATTTCTGGCATGATATTGAAGCTCCTTTACTGCTGATGCAATTGAGACAAATAAATGTGGCATGGACGCTAATTAATCTGGAGTGTTCTGTTCCGTATCATGGTCCACTTACAAAATCCTTTGGACAACCTTTGTTTCCAGACGTTTACCAGTGGCATGACTCAGTAAACTTGTCAGACAAATGCCTGGGGAGTGAGGGAGGGGAGCTGGTGGAATTATAGAGACATTTTAATGAATAGATGAGGATACGGCATAAGGAGTATAATGTGGCAAAGGGGATTTTTTGTTTTAAATGGTGGGAGATTGAAAGGTGTTCAAAGGGATTTAGTTGTACATATCACAAAATTGTACAAGTACTCAGGAAAGCAAATAGTATGTTTATTTCAAGTGGATTTGTGTACATCAGATTACTTCTGGAATGAGAATGGGAGGTGATCTCAAATAAACACAAAATTATGGGTTTAACAGAAGATTCCGATATGTTCTTTTTTTTCCTGTCCGGTATGTGTAGAAATGGAGGTCATAGACACAAAATATGGGATTGGCCATTCAGGACTGAAACTATGAATTTCTTAATGTACAGGATTATGAATCGTTGGAATGAACTGCTCGGGAAGGTATTGAAGGCTCTGTGCAAGACAGATCAATGGAGTTTGGATGCAAAGGGAATTGAGGGATATACAGTTAGTGCAGGAAAGTGATACTGAGGTACATGATCAGTCATGATCATATTGAATTGCAGAACAGGTATAAAGGGACCTAAGCCTTCTGCTATTTCTGTTCTTAACAGGCCTCAGTTTAATATCAACTTTGAAATAAATGAAGTACTGAGGCTATAGATTAGACATTAAATTGAGGTCTGTTTGGTTTCTTAGTTCACAGAAAGAAGCCATTCAGTCTGTCGGGCCCTTGCCAATTTCAGCATAGCAAATCCTTCCCCTCTTTATTCTCTTATCACCCTGGTATTTATTCTCTCCTATCCACATCACTGGCCCTTGGATAATTTTGCCACTTATCTACACTAAATATAATATACAGTAGGCAATTAACTTACTAACATGTGTTGGGAGTGTGCACAGAAATGGATACGAGAAAAGTCGTACAGTTGCCGGAACAAAATGCAAACTCCACAAAGATAGGGCCCAAGGCTGCAATTGAACCTGGATCCTTGAAGCAGCGAAATGGCCTCGCTGACTACTCTGAAAGATTCACAATATTATTTTGAAATGGTAGGGGAATTATTCCCAGTGTCCCGGATCACCTTTGACCCCCAAAAGATTACAAAAGCATATTATCTACTCACTAACCCACTGTTGTGTGTGGACCCATGCTGTCTATAATTTAACATACATATCCCATGTTGCGGAAGCTACTACACTTCAAAATGACTTGACTGGTTTGGTGCTTTGAATCTCCTGAAAATAATGCGAAAGGGCAACTTCTTTAAAGTAAAATAAAGGTTGCTTGCAATAATGTGTCTTTTAAAAACTGGGCCTACTCAGGAGCATGTGTGCACTGCATTTCATGGGATGACTTGGCATCCTACTGAGAGATTAATTTGCCATTGGGAAAGTAAATTGGCATTGGAGTCAGAAAAAAAGGTCCTAACTCAAAGTTGCCTGTCCACCCTCCCCCCCCCCCCCCCCAAATGCTGCCTGACCTTCTGTGTTCCTCCAGCAGATTATTTTTGGCATTTCGGGTCTTGTAATTTTCTGACCTGTTCCTGGATAAAAATACATGGGTTGTCAGCATGTATAAACCCACTGATATTTGGGTAACTCCCATCTAACTTGGGTACAATTTCATTTTTCGTAACATGGTTTTAGCATTGTTGATTGTTATGACCAAATGCTGTTCACGGCTAGTTGTGTTTGTTTTTCAGTGAATTGTAGTTGTCTAGTTTCTGGCAGAGCCTAATCTGCTCAAGGTTGTTTTCTTTGGATTCCCGAAATAGTCACATGCTTAAGTTTTGTATGTTGTCATTCAATGACCATTCACATGCTTCATTGAGGCTTTTGCAGAAATTCAGACATCTTACCTGATGGGTCTCTGGTTTAGGAGTTGGATTTGTTAGGTTATATCCAACGAATTATATAACAATCTTGCACTTCTTGTCTGTCTTGTTTTGTAGGCATCAGTCTTTTGATGGTATTATAACTCTACCTAATTAAAGCACATGCAACAAGGATGATGACGATACTGAAACATCTGATTGAGTGCCTGATTATAGGTGTAATTGATGGCATTAGAAGCTGAGCTAATTGCTGGATTTTCTTTATTCCCCCCTTCCTTAGTAACTTATGGTGTTGAGCAGTTTAAATCAGTGTAAAGGTGTATAGTTCATCAGTAGTTTGCCTATATTGGTAGCCGAGGCAGATACATTCTGGTGTAGTTACTGAGGCAGATGAATGCTCTTCCAGATATGAGGAGCAATTATGACGTTTATGGAAATCAGTGCATTAATGGTGAATGAGTGGGCGCACCAACATTAGGGACAGGGATCTAGTCAATGTGCCAGAGTTATCAATTAGCTTGTACCAAAGTGGAATAAGTGATTTGTGTAGAAACAATGAACTGCAGATGCTGGTTTACAAATAAAACACAAAGTGGGTCAGGCAGCATCTTTGGGGGTCATGGATAGGTGATGTTTCAGGTTGGGACCCATCTTCAGACTTCACTGAAGAATGGTCCCGAGCTAAAACATCACCAATCTATGTCCTCCAGAGTTGCTGCCTGACCCGCTGAGTTAAGTCAGATTTTGTCTCTGTAAGTGAATCACGTGTTGCTGGTTTTACAATATTAAAGAAGGATGTTTTAATTGTTCCAATTTTCAGTCTTTACTGAGAAACGCACTTTTAAATCTGACATCAGTTAATGTTTGTACTATTTAATCTTGTTCTGAAGTATTTGAAATATTTTGCTGAGTTCAGTGTACTGTAGTAGTAATCAAAAACTTATTTCACCTCCCTCGTCCATCCTATGGTATTGTGTAAATTAAACACAATTTTGGAAGCAATTAGTTACAATTTTTTTTTTCTTAATATGAGAACCTGTAGTATTTAAAACTAAATTTGTTGGGGTATATGGATAATTTTATACTTTTAATCCTCTGTTATTCAGGAAACATACGAGAATATTCCTGGACAATCAAAGGTCACGTTCCTTCTGCAAGCGCTCAGGAATTCAGCAGCTGCAGAAGAGGTAATTATCAAGATCTTTACTGTCTTTTCATATTTTTGATTGAAAAATAAGAAGATTAGGGCAGCTTTTAGTGTAGGGTGAGTGGTCCAAACCTGTCTCATGTTACTGATCCAGAAAACAAGTGAATGAGGATTTTTCTTTTTTTTAACCTGCAATTCATTGAGAACGAATGTCCAAATCTGTTCTGAACATAAGCTGGGCTAGTTTTCCTTGAAACGAAGAAGGCTGCGGGTGGGGGGGGGGGGGGGGGGGGGGGGGGGTAGGGGTAGGGTCTACCTGAGGGGTTGTACAAAATCGCGAGAGACTTGGCGATGATCAGAATCTTTTTCTATGGCAGGGGTATCAAATATAAGAGTGCATAGGTTTAAGGTAAGTTTTCAAGATAATTTGGGAGGCAAGGTTTTTCTGGCACAATGACAATAGGTGCAGGGGTAGGCCATTTGGCCCTTCGAGCCAGCACCACCATTCAATGTGAAAATTGCTGATCATCCCCAATCAGTACCCCGTTCCTGCCTTCTCCACATATCCCCTGACTCGGCTATTGTTAAGAGCCTTATCTAGCTCTCTCTTGAAAGCATCCAGAGAACCCGCCTCCACCACCCTCTGAGGCAGAGAATTCCACAGTGGTTGATATTTGGAAATCGCTGCCAAAGAAGGTGGTTGAATCGGGTACAATCATTGTTTGAAACATTTAGACAGATCCAAATCTATATCTCCCATATCTCTGGGTCTCCCTTTCCCCTGACTCAATCTGGAGAAGGGTCTCAACCCAATACGTCACCCATTCCTTCTGTCTAGAGATGCTGCCTGAGTTACTCTCGCATTTTGTGTCTATCTTCAGTATAGTCCTACATTGTCGTAAACTATCAAAGTATGAGAGCAATTTTGGATAAATTGTTTCTATTGGTCATAGGGCTGGCTCATAGTTATTGGCAGTGGAAACAGAGGATTGGTAAGAAATAATATAATGCAGTAGGTTGTGAAGTACAGTATATTTAAAGGCTGAGAGAAATCTGATCCAACATCAATTTTCGAGAATCATATATAAATCTGGTAAGGGATGTTTTCAGAACTATGAATCAAAATCCGGATGAGTGGGTTAACTTGGAGAGTTCTTTCAGCTAACTTATCATTTGAGACATCCAAACAATCTCCCAGCCTCTTCTGTTAAAGGCCATATAAATGGATCTTTCTTTTTCAGGTAAGACAGATGGCTGCTGTTTTAATGCGGCGAATGCTATCTGCTTCTTTTGAAGAGGTATTTCCAAGTTTAACCCCTGAGGTGCAGAATGGTGTCAAACATGAGCTGCTTCTGGGCATCCAGATGGAAGGATCATCGAACATCAGGAAGAAGACCTGTGATATTGCAGCAGAGCTCTCCAGGAATCTGATAGGTTAGTAATAACTTAATAGCTTTAATTTACACAGTAATCTTTAGCATTCCTTGAGTGAGGGTGTTGGTTTGAAGTGAAGGGTGCACAATGCATGTGGCATGTGAGAACCTCTACACTAAGGGTAATTGTCACCAGGAACTTGCTGCCCGTAATGAAGTTGGAAATAGAATCAGTTGTTGAATGGACATTTACATGTAGAAGGGAAATAGAGCTAAGGGGAAAGAGAACTGGACTGAATAGATTGCTTTATATGAAGCCAGTATGAGCAATGGGCTAAATGGCTCGAGAGTCAAGTGCCATTACATTTCAGTGATTCTCTTCTAATTTTAACAACTATGGCACTTACTGAAACTTTTGATTAACTATCTTAGTGATATATTTTGTTTTGTGGTGAAGAGCAGAGAAATTATGAATCTTTAAATATAATTAGGCAAATTTTATTGGACTTTCCATTATATAATCAAAGAATATTTGCACTATTTGGCACAATCGCTCTATGTTGTATTAAAGTCCCAATTCTCGGAGCAATCTCGGCTAAGTGTTTTCTTTTGAAATGTCTGTTAGAATTATTCACTTCTTGCATCAATTGTTCCTAGATTTCATCACCCCAAGATCAGAAACATTTTTTCTGCATCAGCCCTAAAAAGCCCCTGTATATTTTTAGAGAGTTCTATTGGCTCACTACACCGTTACATGTATGCACCGATTCCTTGTATCGACCAATCTGCTTGGGGAATGCAGTGGGTTGAGCAGCATTTGTGGGGAGAAAGGGATTAACAACACTTTGGGTTGAAACCCTGTTCAGTTTAGGAAGTTAAATTGGAAGGATTCCAGTCCCTGCATTTGGAATCAAAACCTTGCATCGGACTTCCTTTCAACCCAACTTGGGTGGGGATCCGACGCGTAATGTCAGCAATTCCTCCAACCCCCTCGCCACCACCTCAGAAGCTGCTCGACTGGGTGAGTTCCTTGAGATTGCTTGTTGCTCCAGATTCTGTAGTCTTGCCTCCTCAGTGCTTCCTACTAGTTGAACTCTGTCCTTGTGGCTTGTGTGGAGGATAAGCAATGGAACAGACCAGTTTGTTCAAGGTTCTCTTCTGTAAAATCTTTACTATTTCCTCCTCTTGTCTATTTTCATTAGTTTGCAAGGTTGTTTGTTTTTGAATTGTCCTGTGCAGCCTATTACTGTAGGCATACAGCTGTGTGATGTCATGCTAATTGAGCTGCTCAGAGCAAATGTGGACATTTGCACTTGTTCAATTAATGATTGTTAAAAGGTAACAGTATCATCGAGGGGTATACCTCATTAGTAAGAAAAGGACATTTAAAACTATCGCTGTGCCGTTGGAGGATGGCAACATCAACTTGCTGTGGATCAGTTCACTGCAGCTTCACAAAGTTAAGCAAGGCATGGAATACCAGAAACAATATTAATAGTATCTCAATCGTTTACAGTTCCCTTGAAGGTGTTTCTACATGTAGCGCAGATGGAAAATAACGATCATAAATGTAAAGATTTACCAATAAATACTAAATTTCTGAGAAATCTTTTTTCCATACTAAATCAAGTGCAATAGTTAAGGCAAAAAGTATAGATGCTTTTCAAGGGAGGTTGGATAAGTAAATTAATGAAAAGCAGTACAAGGAGTCGAAAAGAATGAAAGAAACAACCAGCATCGAACATGTACAATAATAAGGTGCTATTAAGACTGATCTTAATCTGTGCTAGACTTTCCATGTAATAATCTTGTGTATAATTGCAGATGCCACTTCCAAGGTGGTAGAGTTGTATGCATAAAGTTTTGATCCGTTTCAAGCTCAAGATATTGCTTGTTTTTATTTAGATGATGACGGCAACAACCAGTGGCCAGAAATTTTGAAATTTCTCTTTGAATCTGTCAGCTCCCAAAATGTGGCATTGCGTGAGGCTGCTCTACACATTTTCTGGTAAGTTCCTTTTTGTGAAACACCATTTAAAATCGGGCATATTTTAATGGAATACGATCGAGCTTTATTTATCCCAGGAAGGAAATTAATTTACCAACAGCAAAGATTGAGGTGGGGGGGGGGGGGGTCAGTCTCGGTCTACCCTACGGGGGAAGGAGGTGTAAAGTTTGATAGCCACAGGAAAGAAGGATCTCCTGTGGCGTTCTGTCCGGCATCTTAGTGGAACCAGTCTGTTGCTGAAGGCAGACAAGCTTGAACCGAATGGTGGTGTCTTATGATATTTGAAGACCCAATGATGAAGATGCTCAGCAGATCTGGCATTATCTGCAAATAAATAAATAGTTAATGTTTTGGGTCAAGGTGTACTTGTCCCAGTGCACCTTGGCATGATTAGTTGCCCAGTTCCTAACTGATATCGACCTCCCCAGCCTCGTGGGGATTTACAGGAAGTGTTGGCTCAAAAAAGCAGCTAATAGCATCGAAGACCCACTCCACCCGAGCCACACTATCATCTTCTGCTGCAATTGGGAAGAAGGTACACGGCCATGAGAGCCGTGCCTTCCAGGTTCACAAAAACCTCTTCCCAGCAACTGTCAGACTCCTGAACCACATTGACAACCCTAACCATGACCCAACATCAGCAACAATGTACTTGTTGATTTTGCTTAGCTTGTACTATGTACTTCTGTTTTTACATTATTATGGTCTAGTTAGCTGGTATTACTGATTATTAATGTATTGTACATTGTTTAATATATATTTAATGTTTTATTGAAATAATGGGCCTGTAAATCTGCAGTAAGAATTTAATTGTTCCCTTCCCAGTGCTAATAACAATTAACATTCTTAGTGCCATCATATGTTAGATCATTGCATTTATTTGCTGAACTGTTTGATTGATGTAGATTTGGTTTCACTGAATTCAGCATAGCATCTGTTTTTACTCTTAATTGTTTAATTGACAATGCAGTTCTGTGTTTTTAGTTTTGACTGTAATGAAATAGTGTAACTTGGTGTTGAATTCTAAGCCGACTGGTTTGAAACGGTCGGATGTAGTTGCTCTGAGCCAGTCAGTAAATATTTATACAGGAAAGTGGGAACATGAGTCGGCCATTGAGCTCCTCTGGCTTGTTCTATTGTGGCTGATTGTAGCTCTGTCTACGTGTTCTGATTCTTTTGGGTCCTCAATATTCTGATCTAACCAAAATTTCTCAATCCAGGTTTAAACATTTGAAACTCACTCATAAAAATGTTTGGAAGGTATAGGAAGCAAGTGTAATGGGGGAAAAACCATTCAAGATTTCCATGATCCTCTCTGAAGAAATGTCTAACACTTCACATTCACACTTCCGCTATTGGAGGTCGCTATATTAACTCGTAACTGATTGTTTCAAATACCTAAATGTTATCACTCTTGGGTAGTGCATATGCTTCCACCATTTTGAGGAATGCAATTTTTTTGCACTTTGAAGTTCAAAATCCTGATAATTGTGAACCTGTAAACTGAAAACGGAATCAATTAATCTTGATAATCTGGATTTGGCATTTGCCAAAGTTGGTGGAAAATTGAAGGGAGAGAATTTACTTAAATTGCTGCAATGGTGAAGTAATGCTGTCTAATTCGTCTTTGTGTTAATGGTTTACGTTATGTTATTTACATGTACCCTTTCCTAATGTTACATTTGAAGGCCTTTTTGAGAGTCTCATTATCTAAATGCCTACATGCAGTCAATCTAACAAATTTACTGAAATGTAAATTTGTCCTGACATCCCAGACTGATTCCTGGGATGTCAGGACTGTCTTATGAAGAAAGACTGGATAGCCTCGGTTTATACTCTCTAGAATTTAGGAGATTGAGAGGGGATCTTATAGAAACTTAAAAAATTCTTAAGGGGTTGGACAGGCTAGATGCAGGAAGATTGTTCCAGATGTTGGGGAGGTCCAGGACAAGGGGTCACAGCTTAAGGGTAAGGGGGAAATCCTTTTGGACCGAGATGAGAAGAACTTTTTTCACACCGAGAGTGGTGGGTCTCTGGAACTCTCTGCCACAGAGGGTAGTTGAGGCCAGTTCATTGGCTATATTTAAGAGGGAGTTAGATGTGGCCCTTGTGGCTATGGGGATCAGAGGGTATGGAGAGAAGGCAGGTACGGGATACTGAGTTGGATGATCAGCCATGATCATATTGAATGGCGGTGCAGGGTCGAAGGGCCGAATGGCCTACTCCTGCACCTAATTTATATGTTTCTATGTAATCTTGATTAGTGAGTATTCTACCGTGCACTGCTTCAGACCAGTCTCTGGGATCTGGAATGAATTTTAAATAGATGTAAAATAAATCTTTGTGCCATAAATGTGCAGGATTGCTGTAGTTGTGTTTCAAATTGCCTTCAGGCCATTATTCTGTCCCAAGATTGTGGTTTGGCACCCACACTGGTTTTCTTGCAATGGAAAGCATGATGCATGGCACACTGGAAAAATGAATGACATTACATCTGTATGGTTCACTTTCCCACTATGTCTGGTGTAGGAGAGGAAATGCTGAAACACTCGCGTAATATCTTTGAAGAGAGCAGCAGAATTAATATTTCCAGTTAGTTACTTTTGGTGAGAACCAAAAAGAATCAAGGAACTGTAGATGCTGATTTACAAAAAAAGACACAGAATACTGGAGTAACTCAGCAGGTCAGGCAGCATCTCTGGAGAACATGGTTAGGTGACGTTTTAGTTCATCAGTCTTATTAAGATGTTTGGGGGTGGGGTCGAAGAGAGAAAGCTGTAAGAGAGAAGGGGCAGGACAAAGCCTGGTGGATAATGGTGAGGAGGTTTTGATTGGCAGATGGTTGGATAAAGGCCAGACGTGAAAAGACAAAGGTGTGAGAAGGGTAGAAGTGTGAATTATGTAGCCAGAGGAAGGAAAGGGGAGAAATCAGTGCGAGTCCAGATGGCACACAGAGAAGGGGGTGGGGGTGGAAATGGCACATTGGCTTCAGAACAGCGAGGGGAAGTGGCAAGTGAAGGAGATAACTAAAGTGAGGCTATTACAGGGTGCAGGGAAAGATCGGTTAAATATTATGTGGTGACTGCAGAAAGTAGAAAGGGGCTGGCACTGAGTTACAGTTGGAGTTATGTAATATTGATATTTGGCTGCCTGAAGTTCATTTCAGTCAAGTGCACATTGGCTCATGAGTTAACCCTAAAACATTTAATAATGGAAGGTTTTCCCACTGGTGTTTAATAGGAATTTCCCAGGAATATTTGGAAACCAGCAACAACATTATCTTGAAGTCATCAAGCGCATGTTGCTACAATGTATGCAAGACCAGGAAAACTCAACGGTAAGGAATACCAGTAGTGGTTGTTATTGCTATCTACTCTTATCACTTGCTTTATAATAACCATGTATATTTTCAGATTGCTGATATATATGTCCAAAGGATGTGAAGTTGTGGTAAAATGATTATTTCGCATTAAAACAAAGTTATGCAAAACACGTTTCCCTTTTCTGTTGGACCAATCTTATTCTTAATAAATGGGTTTCAGTGGATGATATGTTCTGATGCGAGTCAAAAGGTTGTTGGTTCAATGCCCACTCCAGATATTTGGCATATAATCTTGGTTGGTTCTTTTCCACGGTGTTGAGGGAGTACTGCACAGTAAGTTGTTTGTTTTGGACAAGATGTTGAACTGTTGCCTTCTCTGCTCCCTAGGCAAAAGATACCATAGCACCATGTTGAAGAAAAGCAGGGAAATTGGGCAGGATACAGAAATGCTGCAAGACGGGGCCATTTGTTTTGCTAGTCATCAAGATTATGGTTTATCTTCTAGTCAGTTGCCACTCTCCTGCTTTAATCATATATATCTTTAGGTTTCCTTAATGTTCGGAAAGATATGGACCTCTGTTTTGAATGAATTCAGTGACTGAGCCTCCGCAGCCCTTGTTGGGGAATTTCAAAGATTTGCTCCCCTCTACCCGAAGAATATACTTATCTCTATCCATTTTGGCTACTCCATATTCTGAGATTGACTCTCCGGTTCTCACGTCCTCAGTCGATGAAATTGCACTTCTTGTCTCTGGTTTATAAAAAAAATGATTTTGAAGTAATATACTTTTCTAGAGAAATGCTCAATCTGGTCATTATCGCCTTGCTCTTCACACAAACCGGCTGTGTACAGACATGGGCTGCATTCCCTTTTGTATCACTACCAATGTTCAGAAGTGCTTCATTCACTGTAAACGACTTTGGGATAAGATGTGGTCCTGGAAGATGCTTTATAAATATGGTTTTTCCCAAGGTGAAATGAACATAAAAGGAATTACATTGAAAATTCACAAAGTACATTACAGTTGTGCATTTCATTCCCACTTATTGTTTTAATGACGTAAATAACCACTATTTTCCAAGGTAATTGCTAAGTGTATAAATTACTTCTGGTCACAGCACATTAGAAATTGAAATACTTTTTCAGGTTAATGTAAGTGAATTTGGTATCCTTTTGGCTTTTTTGAAATGCTTTGAAGTATCAGAATTTGTCATCATAGTAAATTTCAAACATCATAAACTACTGTATTACTAAAATGTGCACCTGCGGTACTTGCAATTTAAAACATAGGACATTAGGTTGCCTCTGCACAGCACTTTTAAAGCAGTATACTGACTCTGGGTGTTTATCTGTATTATCGAACAATGCATGTCACTTGACCATGTAAAAAGGTGGGGATGTTCGATTTTAAGCTGCATTAAAAGAGAGAGTCAGAGTTAGCACAAAAATTACAGAACTCGTGAGGGATCTTTGGTTCCTGACGTCTTGGCTACAAGTGGTGGAATGATGAAAAATGCAACCAGACACAGAGTGCATTATGTGACTTAAGAGGAGTGGAGGTATGCAATCAATGGAGTATGCATTCTTTCCCATTTCCTGCATGTGTACATTATTGGAGTACAAAACTGATTCTGTACCAATTGCAGCTTATTAATCGTGCAAAATAATCTAATGCAACACTGGGTTTTCAAGCTGTTCCATCCATGTGGCTTTCCTTTACAGATTCGAATGCTGGCTGCAAGAGCTGCAGCCGCGTTTGTTCTGGCTAATGAGAACAACACTCCCTTGCAAAAGCACTTTGCTGACATGTTGCCTGGAATTTTGCAGGTAAAGAATTTTTCTTTCTGCTGTTGTGAACGTGCATGAAGATTAGAGTCATAGAATCGTACACTGTGGAAACAGGCTCTTCGATCCAATGCCCACACTGACCAACATGTTCCATAACACTAGTCCCACCTGCCCGCGTAGGTCCCATATCCTTCTAAACCTGTCCTATCCGTGTGCCGGTGTAAATGTTTCTTAAACGTTGCGATAATACCTACCTGAACTACCTCCCCTGGCAGCTTATTCCATAAAGAGTCCCAGCCTACTCAACCTCGCCCTGTAGCTCGCATCCTCTAGCCTTGGCAACATCCTCATAAATCATTTCTGACCCCTTTTAAGCGTGACAATATCTTTCCTATAACATGGTGCCCAGAACTGAACACAATATTCTAAATGCGGTCTTATACAACTGCAACATGATCTCCCAACTTCTGTACTCAATATGCGATGACTGATGAAGGCCAAAGTGCCAAAAGCCTTTTAGACCACCTTATCTACCTGTAACTCGACATTCAAGGAACCATGCACCTGTACTCCTAGATCCCTCTGCTCTTCAACACTACCCAGTGGCTAACCATTTACTGTGTTGGTCCTGCCCTTGTTCGACGTCCCAAAATGCAACACCTCACACTTCTCTGTATTCATTTCCATCAACCATTCCTCTGCCCACCTGGCCAATCGATCCAGATCCTGCTGCAATCGTTTACAACCATCTTCACTATCTGCAAAACCACTAACTTTTGTATCATCAGCAAACTTGCTAATCTTGCCCTGTATGTTCACATCCAAACCATTGATGTAGATGACAAAAGGTAACGGGCCCAGTACCGAATCCTGAGGCACACCACTAGTCACAGGCATTCAGTCTGAGAAGCAACCTTCCACCATTACCCTCTGCTTCCTTCCATCGAGGCAATTTGCTATTCATTCAGCTATATTTCCGATTCAGATTCAATTTTAATTGTCATTGTCAGTGTACAGTACAGAGACAACGAAATGCATTTAGCATCTCCCTGGAAGAGCGACACAGCAAATGATTTGAATAAATAACAATAAGTGTCCGGGGGGGGGGGGGTGATTGGCAGTCACCGAGGTACGTTGTTGAGTAGCGTGACAGCCGCCGGAAAGAAGCTGTTCCTGAACCTGCTGGTTCGGCAACGGAGAGACCTGTAGCGCCTCCCGGATGGTAGGAGGGTAAACAGTCCATGGTTGGGGTGAGAGAGGTCCTTGGCGATGCTGAGCGCCCTCCGCAGACAACGCTTGCTTTGGACAGACTCAATGGAGGGGAGCGAGGAACCGGTGATGCGTTGGGCAATTTTCACCACCCTCTGCAATGCCTTCCGGTCGGAGACAGAGCAGTTGCCATACCAAACTGTGATGCAGTTGGTAAGGATGCTCTCGATGGTGCAGCGGTAGAAGTTCACCAGGATCTGAGGAGACAGATGGACCTTCTTCAAGTCTCCTCAGGAAGAAGAGACGCTGGTGAGCCTTCTTGATCAGAGTTGAGGTATTGTGGGTCCAAGAGAGGTCGTCGGAGAGGTTGACTCCCAGGAACCTGAAGCTAGAAACACGTTCCACCTCCGTACCGTTAATGTGGATGGGGGTGTGCGTGCCGCCCCTGGACTTCCTGAAGTCTACAATGAGCTCCTTGGTCTTCTTGGAGTTAAGGGTCAGGTTGTTGTCAGCGCACCATGCTGCTAAGTGCTGGACCTCCTCCCTGTAGGCCGACTCATCGTTGTTGCTGATGAGGCCAATCACCGTTGTATCATCTGCATACTTGATGATGGTGTTAGTACCATGTACAGGTGTGCAGTCATAGGTGAAGAGGGAGTAGAGGAGGGGGCTCAGCACACAGCCCTGTGGAACGCCGGTGTTCAGGGTGAGGGTCTTTGGATCTTTGGATCCCATGCGATCTAACCTTCCAGAGCAGCCTACCATGCGGCACCTTGTTGAACGCCTTGTGCGGTTCCATAGCTTCTACATAGAGCTTTTGAGCTGAAACCCCTGATTCGGTGCTGTTCCTTCAATATAACTGTTCCAGTGTAATTTATTCTTTTTTTGTTGTTGTTAATTTTGATATAGTAATGGAGGCTTTTGAATAGTGAATGTTGTACTGAATAGCAATGCAAGTCACAGACATCTTGCAATTGAAGATGCCATTTAAAAACATCATCGGGTGGCGCCGCGCGCAGCAGCCTCGCTAGCAATCTGTCCGTCCTATCACCCTTTTCGTTGTTTTTAGTCTGTAAAAGTATGTTTTTGGAGGTTTCTTAGTCTTTTTTTAATGTGTGAGTTGGGGAGGGGGAAGAGGAGAAACAGTTTCCCAGTCACTACCTGGTGGAGGATGCATCTTTCCTCCGAGTCGCATCTTCGCCCTCTCTCCACCCCCCCCGGTCTACCATCTGGATTGGCACGGCCTTTCCTGCGGGAGACCGGCCAGAGCTTCAGCAGCGGCGTAGCCTTACCGGGGATCGCACTGTTGGAGCTCCGGAGTGTTGGGCCTGCTGACTTGAACACCGTGGAGCTGTGGTTTGCGGAACTTCCAGCCGCGGGCGGCGCGGATCCTTTGCCAAGGGTCCCCAGTGTTGAATCTCCGCCCAGCTCGGCCTGTGGACTTCGGGAGCCGCGTTCTCCGGTAAGAAGCGGCCGATTAGGAAACTCCAAGCCACTGAGAGTGTTCTTCCGTTTCTACACCGGAGTTCCAATCATCCCGGTGAGAGGGCCTGAACATCGGGCCGTCGTAACAGCGACTGCGGAGGGCTCAAAGGCCCTGACCACAGGTGAACAGAGAGGAAGATGACTGAACTTAATTGCCTTCCCTCACAGTGGGAAACGTTGATTCCGCTGTGTGGGGATGTTTATGTTAAAGTCTATCGTGTATTTTGTTTTTATTCGTATGGTTGTATGGTAACTCAAATCTCACTATACCAATTGGTGCATGTGACAATAAATGTAACTTGAACTTGAAGTAGTATCCAAGGCTACTTTGTAGGCTTTAATCCAACAGAACGAGATATCAGGGAACAATGGAATCAGTGACGATGCTTGGCTGATCAGATGAGATTTAAGGATATTTTAAGAGGATGATGCAGGCAAGCATAGAGAAGCATGTGACGTGGGCAATTGTAGATACAGGTGCCAGTGAAAAACTGAAATAAATTCAGGACATAGAAGATGTGAATCGTAGTGATGTAGAGTGAAACGCCTAATTAAGTTTGTGCTGATAAAAAATGGTGGAAAAATGCCGCGGGTCATTTAAAAGTTAACATTTAAGCGTCAATGAGCATTCGACTGAGGACAATAATTGTTTCACTTTCTGAAGATACTGCTTTATCAACCGAGTATTTGCAGCATTTTCTGTTTATTTAAATCTTCCATTATCTGCAGCATTTTGCTTGTTAAAGTGGGATCATGTATTCCAAATGAGAGCAGGTAGTTCCCCCTGTTTAAAGGAAGTCTGTTGTGTTTGGTTTGTATTTTGCCTGTTTGCTCTGCAAATAGATTGCACTGTTTCTTTGATATATTAGTTGTTTTGTTGACCTCAAATAACTGTTTATGCTAATATGTTAACACAGCACTGTTCCTTTTGTTGCTTATCATTCTTTCATCATTTTAGGCTGTCAATGACTCCTGTTATCAAAATGATGATTCTGTGCTGAAGTCATTGGTGGAGCTTGCAGATACTGCACCAAAATATTTGCGTCCTCATCTCGAGCCCACCTTAACATTAAGCCTCAAGGTAAGCCCTGCGAAGATTTGTTTTTCCAATTTAAATTTTGCAGGTAAACATATAAATGTACCCTCTTCGGGTGTGTCATTGTTTGGATTTTGTACTTGGATTATCAAACTTATGACAAATTGGGGGTCCACAACCAGGGGCCAAAGTGTAAGAATAAGGGGTAAGCCATTTAGAATGGAGATGAGGAAACACTTTTTCACACAGAGTTGTGAGTCTGTGGAATTCTCAGCCTCAGAGGGCAGTGTAGGCCGGTTCTCTGGATTCTTTCAAGAGAGAGCTAGATAGGGCTCTTTAAGATAGTGGAGTCGGGGGATATGAGGAGAAGGCAGGAACGAGTTACTGTTTGGGTATGATCAGCCATGATCACATTGAATGGTAGTGCTGGCTCGAAGGGCCGAATGGCCTACTCCTGCACCTATTGTCTATTGAATAATTGGTGACCACTAACCATATGTCCCAGGATAAATGTATTCACAGACATGACGATATCGTAATTGGAGGTGAACTTCCAGTTTGGCCCTTTGAAATTTTGGGAGACTTATTTTTTAGCATGATCCAGTACAGACGGTTGGGGGGAATAGCAGTTAAATTAATGGGGTATTAATCAGGAAGCATGTTCTGATGATTGGGGGCATGAGTTCAGATCTCTTCATGGAAGCTAATTAAATAAATCTGGAATAATTTTAAAATCTGCCATCCGTAACAGCGAGTAAGGAATTTCCTGACTGATTTTTAAAAATAAATAAATAAATAAAAAAAAACCCCCATCTGTTCATCGATGTCCAACAAGGATGGAAACCTGGCCCCCTTCCCAGTCTGGGATGTGTCTGACTCCAGGTCCATGTAATGTTGTTGTCCTAAATGCCCTGTTGAAACAACCCTCAGAGATTCCGTAGTCTAGAAAGTGAACACATTATCTGTTCCAGATTTTTAAAAAGCTGTATTAGGAACAGCCAGATGCTGTATATCTCTTTTTGTTGAAGTAATCCATTGCCTTAAATGGCTGGTGTGTATTGTATTTATATATCTTAATAGAACATCACAGTAAAGTGTTGTGGAATAGTTTTAACTTCAGTAGCTGAGTACTGCCTTAAATTGTAAGGCCGTACAATGGGAGAAGGAAAAGGGCTGTGCAAGTGGGTGTCTTTACCTGGTTCCATATTGCGTCTTTAGTTAAATTACCTTTCCAGAGCTGGTTGTGCTGCTTAAATGATCAAATCTTTTTGCTTTATGGTCTTTGCAAATGTAAACTTGTTAATGATGAATTGCCCTTTCTAACTTACAGCTCTGTGCAGACACCAATCTGCAAAACATGCAGCGTCAGCTGGCCCTAGAAGTAATAGTGACTTTGTCGGAGACTGCCTCTGCCATGTTAAGAAAGCATAGCAATATTGTGTCTCAAGCCAGTAAGTAACAACTGGTACTTATTGGAATTTCTTAACTCATGATTAATGATTATGCATATGCCAAAATTAGAAGAGTATAGATCCTATAACACAGAAGTGGGCCTTTTGGCTCACTCTGCCTTTGCAGGAGCTTGCTGCCATTTGTCCTAATGTCCCCAATCCCTTTTACCAACTGTTTCCATTACTATTCAACCACTTAATCAATTGTTGAAGGACATAATGGCTGCTGTGCCAACCTCTAAACTTTGGTGAATTCCACGTTCTCGCAACTATCTTCACATGATTCTCCACTGCTGCCTTCTCTCAATTTTTCTCACAATTTTAGATGTATGATACTTTCACTTAACCTTACAATGACTAGAATCACTCTGACTTTTTCCCTAAAATAGTTTACAGTCCTTGACTCGCCATAATGTGTCTGCTTCACTACTTTGGGGTTCTGGTACACAATATTCCAAATGTTGGGATTTGAATACAAGAACATAAGAAAGGGGGAGCAGGAGCAGACCATTAGGCCCTTCAAGCCTCCCCTGCCATTAAATATGATCTTGCCGATCTTTGGCAGTTTCAACTCATCGTGCAAAACTTCCAAATCTCACCATAGAAACACACTCCCTAAACTTCCCTACTTCTCTTTTGATTTACGATACTCTTTAGCATTTCTCTTTAACCAAATCTTTCTACCTCCCTGGGTCAGCTTTTGTTTGATAAGGCTCATGTGATGGGATATACCATGTTATTTGCAAGTTAAATATGATGAGTGTGGGCTTGGTGTGGCTTTGGGTGATATCTCTTCAGTGCAAACTGCCGAACAGTCTCGTATTGCAGCAAGAATATACATCCAAACTTGTGAATATATTTCTGTGGGCTGTCAGAAAACTGTGTGTTCCTGTTCCTATACAACCTTCACACTAATGGTGAAACACAGACACTTTTGTTGTGCAGCTGAGATTGTAGAAATTCCCAAAACGTCAGAACTTATCTTTATGTAAGTTGTTAGACAGTTACCATTATTTCTGGAAGTTAATTTCAGGCTGCTCAGGATGAATGCTGATGTAATATTATCAACCAATGAGTTGGAAGATGCCAGGGCTCATTGTCTTCTGACGGAGTTTCTAATTCACAACCAAAACTATAGCAGTAGGTAAATGCTGGTAAATTTCCCCATGGCAGTGTAACGTGAAAGTTATATGATGCAAATCTGTACGAAATCAAATCTAGTTACAAGTGCTGGGCCTGAATGGTAAGTGTAGCAGTTATTTGCATTCTGACTTGGACTTGTACTGAGTCTGCAATCATCTTAAGAGTGGTTTGTCTCTGCATTAGGAGAGTGACCTTCTAACAACCATGTGTTTGCACATTTGAGGAATGACACGAAGCTGGGGGGCAGTGTTAGCTGTGAGGAGGATGCAAGGAGACTTGGATAGGTTGGGTGAGTGGGCAAATGCATGGCAGATGCAGTATAATGTGGATAAATGTGAGGTTATCCACTTTGGTGGCAATAACAGGAAAGTAGACTATTATCTGAATGGTGGCCGATTAGGAAAAGGGGAGACGCAAAGAGACCTGGGTATCATGGTACACCAGTCATTGAAAGTAGGCATGCAGGTGCAGCAGGCAGTGAAGAAAGTGAATGGTATGTTAGCATTCATAGCAAAAGGATTTGAGTATAGGAGGAGGGAGGTACTACTGCAGTTGTACAGGGTCTTGGTGAGACCACACCTGGAGTATTGCGTACAGTTTTGGTCTCCTAATCTGAGGAAAGACATTCTTGCCATAGAGGGAGTACAGAGAAGGTTCACCAGACTGATTGCTGGGATGTCAGGACTTTCATATGAAGAAAGACTGGATAGACTCGGCTTGTACTCGCTAGAATGTAGAAGATTGAGGGGGGATCTTATAGAAACTTACTAAATTCTTAAGGGGTTGGACAGGCTAGATGCAGGAAGATTGTTCCCGATGTTGGGGAAGTCCTGAAGAAGGGGCCACAGTTTAAGGATAAGGGGGATTTAGGTCTGAGATGAGAAAAACATTTTTCACACAGAGAGTGGTGAATCTGTGGAATTCTCTGCCACAGAAGGTAGTTGAGGCCAGTTCATTGGCTATATTTAAGAGGGAGTTAGATGTGGCCCTTGTGGCTAAAGGGATCAGGGGGTATGGAGAAAAGGCAGGTACAGGGTACTGAGTTGGATGATCAGCCATGATCATATTGAATGGCGGTGCAGGCTCGAAGGGCCGAATGGCCTTCTCCTGCACCTATTTTCAATGTATCTATGAATCCGTGCCACCTTATTGTGCACAGCCAATCAAGTTGGTGTGCTTATTTTCTTAATTATCTTTAAAATGTTGGTGAAATTATGTTTAAACTAAACTGACAATTTCTATTTAATAGGATGTGTTTAGGAAGAAAATTGTATCTGCAATAAACTACTGGTGTGAAATTATGGGAGGGCTTGGGTATGTAAATGAAATTATATGCTCATTGTTTTTATGGTTATAAATTCAGCGTTGTCAGTCAGTCAAGCGCTGTAGTGAATTTCTGCAATTTGCATTCAGATTCTTTGGGTTTCAGTCTTCTACCTAAAGCATCTGCTTAAAATTTCTTCATTCAGTTCCTCAGATGCTGGCAATGATGGTGGATTTAGAAAATGATGACAACTGGTCAAATTCGGATGAGCTGGAAGATGATGACTTTGACAGGTAACTCGTACTTAATCTTTAGTTAATGTGGGAAAGTATAGGGGTTCAAATAAAATGAACACCAAGGAAACTGAACGAGAATTCAGAATGACGTTTTTGTGTTTTATAAATGGGGCCATCAAATCTGTGCAGTGGACAGCTATAATTCAAAAGTATGAAGACTCTTTTTGGGGTTGTCTATTTATTCCTTTAGCTACAAATGTATTTACTTTGTTAATGATTGCCTGGCGAGTGAAAGGAGATGCTTTAATATCTGGTTATCATGAAATGTAATTCTATTAACTATTTGGAAGAGGCTTCTGAATGCTGCTGCATTGAGCATTTATGCTTTTATTTTGACTATTTGTTGCCCTCTGAGTTTGTAAAACTTGAAGGGAGGCAAACATCTGTGTAGCTCACTGCAAGGCTGCTGTTTCTTTTGATTCTTTAACTAATTGCCAGGGAATACATTAACTGAATGGTTCAATGGTACTTTATTGTCATATGTATTAGAGTACGGTGAAATACTTTTTCCAACAGTTCAATACAAATCTTACTATATGAAAGCACAATAAAAATCTTACTATTTAAAAGCACAATCTTAAGTACAAGGGTGTTGGATTAGGAGATGACACTGAGAAAGTATACAAGAGTCGCCAAGTTTCTGGTGCCATTATGTATGATTTAAGTCCAAAGTTGTTAAAAATGTAGAGGTTTATCGCGGCCATAAAAACCTATTGTCTTGGCGGCAGTAGTGGGTTGCAGTTGCAGAGATCATCCTAGTCAGGTGATGTTGTTCATGTTCTCTACCACTGCCCTGCTGCTCCGTGCTGCTGTAGGCCATGTCTGATCCGCCACGGCCTCTTGGTTCCCTGATCCAGGCACATCGACCAGTGAATGTGCCAGCGCTCACCTTGCATGGCCACCGCTTCACCGCCATGCCAGGGACGCTTACCATGACCGACCTCAGAATGATCAGAGTACGTCTGAAACTGCAGGAGATGAGACCTCAGCTTGCTCTCGGGCACTGTTTTCCCACTCCAACCATCTTGAATTAGTCCATGAAGGTTATCAACAGTCCTGTATTGGGTGGGGTTACAGTTGCTTCAATGGAAGATGGGTGTTCCCCTTCCCACAATGAATATAGGGCAGCCTAACGGCTGTGCAAGTGCCTGGGTCAGGTTAATTAACCCACAAAAAGCCTCAGATAAGTCCACAGCTTGAGGACTCTTGGGCAGTATTTATTCCATTCAGCTGAAAAACAAAATGGCCAAAAATACTGAAGACGGGTGTACGGTTGCTTGTTCTAAATTAATTTCAATAGGTCTTGCTTGGGTGGACATGGGAAGGACAGTTCATTGTGGGGAACCCTAACACTATTGGTTACAGTTTAGGAATGAGATTGCCCATTTCAGATGGTATTTTTTTCCAAGGGCTGAACCTTTTTAACTTTTTCACAAAGGCAATGGAGGCAAAATCTTTAACTATTTTTAAGACAGGTGTAAATTTATCAGTGATAGCAAAGATATGAAAGGTGGTTGGATGCAGTTTTGAGGTTTCAATTGGACCAGCCATAACATTAAATTAGGGAGCAGACTCAAAGAACCTTGTGGTTCACTGGCTCCAAATGTGTTTATTCCAATGTGTTCCTCCTCTTCCCCAGCCCTCCTAATGCCTTATTGTCTAATGTCAGATGATGCTCTTGTTAAATATCTTGTGGTGTTTATCTACATACAGAGTGGTGTATAGATATTAGTCAAATGTGTCTTAAAGTAGGAATAAAGGTAAAACTTTTCTAAGTCAGATATGCAGTTCAAATCTAGACTTGCCAAAGTGGTTACCTTATTCTTGGGCTTAGGTTTAAAAAAGGATTTGAGGCATTTTCCTTTGGACATAAAATTCTGGAACATGATTTATGCTTTGGTAATATCAGTTCTTTTGGAACTCAAGATTTAATTTTCTCTTAATCTAGCAATGCTGTTGCTGGTGAGAGTGCTCTGGACAGGGTAGCTTGTGGCCTTGGTGGTAAAGTGGTGCTCCCACTGATAAAAGAACACATCATGCAGATGTTGCAAAACTGTGAGTATAATGTATTCAGTTATTTTTAATTCTTTCACATGGGTATCTATTTTGGTCATAGGTTTATAAAGAATGTTCAGATGAAATGAGCTAAGATCGTAACATGTTTTATGCTTTCCCTTTGAAGCAGCGTAAATTAGGTGAGTCGGCCATGTACTTGCAGTTATCAAACATTGGTTTCCAAACTATTTAAAGCAATATTGCTGCAGTAGAAAACAACAACAAATGCTGGAAACACTCGACTGCATTTGAGGAAAGGGAAAGGTGAATTTTTTAGGTATGAGACCCTTCACCAAGATCTAGGGTAGATATGACAATTGGTCCTGGACCTGCAATCTTTAACACTCTCATTCCACGAGAGTACTGCCTGATATGCTGAAAGCTTCCAGCACTTGGTTTTTATCTCAGATTTCCTGCACCTAAAATTATTTTTGATGTCCAAGATTGCTGTGGTCCCATAACATTTTTACTAATTTAAAAAAATGCTTATGGTCCTTTGTAATTTGAACATAAATTTGCTTGTGCTGAAGCACACTAAATTGTGGGTGACACTCTATACTAATGGTATTGATTTGCCTTCACAATTGGGCAAATTAAGTAAAATGTACTTTGTCCGTTTATATACTGCTGGCAAATTGTTCCCTCTATTCTGTTTCCTATGCCATGCATATCCCATTCTCAATTAGTATAAATTGCATTGATTCTACTTGGATTATTTTAGATCTAAGGAATCTGCCAATGTTGGTTTTGTGATACGTCAGTTTCTGATTGAGGATAGTTTCCCAACCCAGTTTATTTTAGTATTATTTGTACTTAGTTTCTATAGTTAATTAACAAGCATTGTCTGATTACAACCAACCGTACACCTTGGTCACCACAAAACAAATTCCCCACAAATAGGTCTACCAGACTTACTTGCATGTCTGAATATCAGTTTCTCCTTTACAATGTATTCAAAATCTACTCCGTGGAGGGGTTCATGGGGAAAACTCCCATGAAAGTGGAAGTGCATAGCAGCACTTGTGAAGGAACAAATGGGGTTTCGTAACCTGGATAGACACAAAGTTGGAGTAACTCAGAGGGTCAGGCCGCATCTCTCGAGAAAAGGAATTGGTGATGTTTCGGGTCAAGACCCTTTTTCATACTCGTAACCTTGTTTTTATTTCTGAAATGGGACTTCTTAACTAAAGCAATTCCAATATCACAGTGCACTGGTTTACACATATTTGTCATTTACACAGAAATGCCTACATACTGTTAAGATAATTGCCTGTAAAACAGGGATTGTGAAAACTAATTCAACTGATCCGCGCACTTGGAACAGGGGGGCATAATTTAAGAACTAGACTTTCAAGACTGAAATTGGAAATTATTTCTATGTAATAATAATAAACTTTATTTCAGAATCAAGGTCCAGACAAGGGACAACATTACATAAAAATACATTGTATATAAAAGCACCATAAAATACATATAAAATCTTAGTATATCAGTTACAAAAGCATCATAAATTATATATTAAAAACACAATGCTTGATTTAAAATCCAGAACAAAAAAGACAGATCAGTGTACTACAACAAGACAACGATATCAGTGTCTCCACAACTGGGATTCGTAGCGTGTACTGCTAAACCTTATGTTTGACAAAGCCACGAAAATTACATTTTTAGAGTTATTTATCCTGCAAATGAATTTATACATATGATTTCTTAGGATAGCTTCTAAAGTACTGACTCCTGCAGCCACAAACATGTTGCCAGCACTACACCATCTAGGTTTCCTTAGCAGTATTCTCATGGCATTATTATAGGCCACCTTTAGTCTCTGCAAACTTGTCTTTCCGTAGTTTGACCACAGGTGCGCAGTATAGAGTTGTGTGCAATATGCTCTGAACAGCGACATCTTCACCACATCTGTACACGCACCAAACTTACGTAAGAGAATATTTGCCTGTTCATACAGCGTACGTCATTGCCTATAAATATTCTCATCATCTGTCATTTGTTCTGTAATAAAATGCCCAAGATATTTTATCTTATTACAGACACTAAGATTATTGTCAGACAATTTAAAGTCAGGAAATTTTAGACATTTATTCTCTTTGGTTCTGCAGATCATAACTGCACTTTTACATCTTTATATTTAATATCCTGTTCCACACCATACACAGAACATATAGTAAGGAGCTGCTGGAGACCAGCGCTAGATGGACTAAAGACCACAAGATCATCTGCATACATAATATGGTTCACTAAAATATTACCAATCATGCACCCAGTATTACAGGCTTTCAATTGCTTGGACAGATCATCAATATAAAGATTAAAAAGGAATGGGGACAAAATCCCCCCTTGTCTAACACCGTTGCTAACCCCAAATGGGGCTGAGACCCTATTGCCCCATTTTATTTGCAGTCTGGTGGGCATACCAGTAAGCCATAATTCTCACAATGTATTTAGGCAGCCTTCTTTGCTCAAACTGGTTATCTGTGGAGCTAACAAACTCATTTACTCTATCCAGCAGAATTATTTCTAAGACTTTTGACAATATGCTGGCTAAAGCTATGGGCCTGTAATTATTTAGGCTGCCTACTTTACCGGCATTGTCCTTAATGACCGGCACTAGCAGAACAGACAACATTGAGTCTGGTAACAAGCCATGAATCGTAAAGCCAGTAAAGCAAACAGCAAGGAGAGGAGCTATCCTCATACTCGCATACTAAAGGGCCTGTTCCACTAACACGACTTTTCAGCGACTGTCTTGGACCTTCAAGCTCGAGGGCACTTGCCTGAAAAACCTCGAGCTGGATCGACCGTCAGCGATGAAACTGCGAGCTCGACCGACCGCACGCACGCACGCACATACACACGCGCACGCACACACGGTGGGGGCCAGGGACAGCGGGGGAGAGCTGTCTTAAATTCACACGAGCGATGAACACGAAAGTAAAAGACAGCTGGCACAGTTATGGTAAGTCCTTTCGAGGGGGGGGGGGGGGGGGGAGGGGAGAAGTGGGGGAGAAGGAGTGGAGACACTTTTAAGAAGCCAGACAACTTATAATAAAGTTTAGCGGGCATTTAACATTACCGGTCGGTTTTCCTTGGTTCTGAAAACTCCAATGGCCGGATTGCCTACGGCTGACCTCGACTGCCTATAACTACTTAGCGACCCCACTCCACTGCACTACGAGTTCGAAAGAACCATGCCGACCAATTTTTACTCACGGAAAAATTTTCAGCATTTTTCGAGCATGAAGGAGAGTTACAGTGACCTCCTAGGACCACGTGTCGACCATGCTGCGAGTTTGAGTTGAGCGCACACTCGTCTAAACTCGCAAATTAGGTCGCCGCAGTGGGACAGGCCCTTAAAGATGCTCAGCAGAAATATGATCCAAGCCACTTGCTTTGTTGTCGGACAACTTGTTCATGGCATGATACACCTCATGTGACATAATCATATAGAGTCATTGCTCTCAATATTGTCCACCCTATACAAATCACCTTGGACACAGTTGAATAAAGTACTATAATGTTGTCGCCATAACTCCGTGATATTAGCTGATACGGAGAGTCCATCTACAGTGCATGTTTTGCAACTGCTTTCCAAAAATTGGCATCATTGTTACTTAGCAGCTTCTTAGCCATGGAATCAGCCCTCATAGCTTGCTCATTTTTACAGATGGAGCGAACAGCATACTTACATCTTGCATTAGTGAGCTTCTTGTACTCACAAAACACAGGCCCCTGCCTGGGTCTACCTGCCATAGCCCATGATTTAGTGGCTTCAGCATGATACTCGGCTACATACTTATTCAAGCCAGACTTGATGTTATGTGTCTTATTTTTATGCTTGCAGTAGGGCTTTCTGCCTACATATAAAGCGCTTACTATATCATTATACATGGATCAGATATCTCTCCTATGCTTCATATCCTTACAATTAACATTACTACACATTATTGCATCTTTAGGTAGATGAATATTGCCTAAGGATTTATCTGTATGGGCATAATAGGCTAAGATGTCTTCCTTTATGAGGGTTGACCAGACCAGTTTTTCTGTGTTAAAGCTATTTCTATCTCTGGATTCCACAGGTAGATGTTCAACATTTATTGTCATATCAACAGGTATATGATCAGTCATTGCTGCCCCATACAAAATGCTCATACACCCCAATGAGGCATCTGCATCAGCTGTACTAATACAGTGGTCCAGCCATGACGTAGTGTGCCAGGCCTCACTAATATAAGTATAACTATCTGTAGGTAAAAGCACTTTGCTTGGCAATATTAGATTATTATCTTGACAGAACTGAGCCATGTGATTGGCAAATAATGAGTTCCTGTCTGAGATCTGCATTCATAACCCCAATGACATTTACATTAGAATAATTATTGTTTTGAATAAAGGAATAGATGAACGCAAGCCTATTTAAATATTTGTCATTCTGATGGCATTCATAGGGTGTATAAACATTCAGGATAACAAATTCCTTGTCGTTGTGAGCAAAGTGTATTGCAAAACACCAGTCAGCATCAAGCCAAACCACATTTATTGATGAGTCAAGCTTCTTGTTCTATAGAATTGCCACACCCCTTGGTATCCTACCTCTGACTATTCCCATGCCAAGGTCAGTTATAGACTCCCCAGCCCCATGAAAGTTATTAAGAAAATTGAGTTTGTCTAAGACTTGCTTTGCTAAGAATGTCTCTTGCATACATAGTATGTCACAGTTCTCCAGAAGGTTAACAACTGAGCAACGAGCTTTATCCCCTGCGCTCTGGCCCAAACATTATTATCTAAATGGAGGCCGATTAGGAAAAGGGGAGATGCAGCGCGACCTGGGTGTCATGGTACACCAGTCATTGAAAGTAGGCATGCAGGTACAGCAGGCAGTGAAGAAAGCGAATGGTATGTTAGCTTTCATAGCAAAAGGATTTGAGTATAGGAGCAGGGAGGTTCTACTTCAGTTGTATAGGGTCTTGGTGAGGCCACACCTGGAGTATTGCGTACAGTTCTGGTCTCCAAATCTGAGGAAGGACACTATTGCCATAGAGGGAGTGCAGAGAAGGTTCACCAGACTGATTCCTGGGATGTCAGGACTCTCTTATGAACAAAGACTGCATAGACTCGGTTTATACTCTCTAGAATTTAGGAGATTAAGAGGGGATCTTATAGAAACTTACAAAATTCTTAAGGGGTTGGACAGGCTAGATGCAGGAAGATTGTTCCCGATGTTGGGGAGGTCCAGGACAAGGGGTCACAGCTTAAGGATAAGGGGGAAATCCTTTAGGACCGAGATGAGAAGGAATGTTTTCACACAGAGAGTGGTGGGTCTCTGGAATTCTCTGCCACAGAGGGTAGTTGAGGCCAGTTCATTGGCTATATTTAAGAGGGAGTTAGATGTGGCCCTTGTGGCTAAGGGGATCAGAGGGTATGGAGAGAAGGCAGGTACGGGATACTGAGTTGGATGATCAGCCATGATCATATTGAATGGCGGTGCAGGCCCGAAGGGCCGAATGGCCTACTCCTGCACCTAATTTCTATGTATCTATGTAAACATAGGCCACGACAGTTGTACGATAAAACCCGAATGGTCATTTCGCGAGACTAGTGAGTGCTCC
Organism: Raja brachyura; assembly: GCA_963514005.1. Next base: position 25,356,980 of record OY740786.1, on the reverse strand, counting down.
TAGCACCAGCAGGAGCACTCATTTCCCCCCCCCCCCCCCCCCCCCCCCCCAACCCACAGCAGAAATGTAGAAATTTGGAATGCTTATTTGCAGATTACATTTTATTTTGCTTTTGTTTCTTAAAAAATGAGGGCAGTTCAGCCATTGCCATTTCTTTGCTTAGCAGAATAGGTCAGAGGGACGATGTGGCTTCTTTTCTGCTGCTTTTGATAAGCTAGTTCTGATACACATGGTGTTCAAACAGTCTTCTACTCTTTCCTGCTTTTTCTTATTGACTTGAAGAAAGCTGTAGTTAATTCAAACAGTTTCAACCAATCTGTTTGAATCTCTTCATTTTGATCAACCGACTACTGAAAATGTATTTACCCTAAACCTAATGTGTTCTTTCTCCCTAAAATGCCATGATTGTATGGAATACATTATTTGTAAAATTTATGGAAGCTGCTTTAATACAAACTGATTAACACTTGGAAAGTCATTATTGTCTGTTATGTGGTTGTTCTACTGGTATCTAGCTTCTAATGTACATTGGTTGAATTCTATAATTGAATACTTGAAGTGATGTTTACTGGAAGTGATGTTTTGCATGTCAGCAAGTTGACTGTGTTGTAGTTGGCATTGCTTAGTTGTATTTTATTAAATGGGTTTGCCAAATGCCCATTCAAAGAACAGCCAGTGTTAACCCTACAAATAGCATCCTTAAAACACGTTGACCATTTGTTGGTTTTTCCACTGTTTGAGATTTGGTGTACAAGTTGGCTGCCTTGCTGTAACTTAGGAGCAGTTCAATGGTTTTTTGTAGTTTCAGCATTTTTGACTGTACCTTCCACTGTACAGAATTGACATAATGTCTGTTCTCTCCTTACATCTCTACAGTCTTTCTTCCCTTAAAATGAACTATAAAACGTAATTTTCCAACAACATTTTAAATGGTTTTCCCCAGTTGTTTATCCAGGTCTCAATTATTTTGCCTAATTGGGCTTTGAGGATATTTTCCAGCATTAACACAAGTTATGATGCTCCCCTGCAGCTGACTGGAAGTACAGGCACGCAGGGTTGATGGCCCTGTCAGCGATTGGCGAAGGCTGCCATCAGCAAATGGAGGGCATCCTTCAAGAAATTGTGAATTTTGTCTTGCTATTCCTTCAAGATCCAGTAAGTGAAACAAAATACAATTGCATTGCTTCAGCAAAAGCGTGGGGTGAATCTCCTGATAGTTCTAGGTGCTTGTACATAAAGTTTGCATTTGGTTAAAATATCTGTGGGTTGGATCTAAAGAGCTGATTTGTTTAGTCAGAGTCCAAACTTAAGTAGTGAAGTTTAGTTCAGGAGTGCGATACAGATTTAAAAAACCCCAACTGCTTTGACAAAGTTATGTGAGGATTGGCGATTATAACTATAGGCAAATTGGTGAAAGTTGTAATGTCAAGGTAATTATTTACAGATATATTGCTTATATGTGGTTAGTGTAGAGTTTTTTTAAATTATAACCTTCAGTTCTGATGTGCAAGATTTGAAATATAATGTGTATTTGATTTCATTTTAGCATCCAAGGGTTAGATATGCAGCATGTAATGCCATTGGCCAGATGGCCACAGACTTTGCACCAACATTCCAGAGAAAGTTTCATGACAAGGTAAGCATCATCTTATGAATTATGAATTGTCTATAAGACAGTGTTAAGATATTATAGAGACTACAAATCATGAGATGTATAGATCATGAGAGGAATAGATCAGGTGGATGCTCAGTCTCTTGCCCAGAGCAGGGGAATCGAGAACCAGAGGGCATAGGTTTAAGGTGAAGGGGGAAAGATTTTATAGGAATCTTAGGGGTAACATTTTCATGCAGAGTGGTGGATGTATGAAACGAGCTGCTGGAGGAGGTAGTTGAGGCAGGGACTATCGTTTAAAAATCAATTGAACAGGTATATGGATAGGACTAGTTTAGAGGGATATGGGCCAAATGCAGGCAAGAGTGGCTAGTGTAGATGGGGCATGTTGAGCCGAAGGACCTGTTTCCACACGCTATGACTCTGTGACTAGAGAATGAGAGATGGACGATGTTGGAATCTTGTGTAAAAGGACACTGTTGGAGAAACTCAGAGGGTCAGGCAGCATCAGGCAGACAAACGGACAGATGCTTTTGGTCAGGACCCTTCCTCAGTCTGACTTAAGAAGGGTTCAATCAAAAACATCAGCTGTCCATTTCCCCCCACAGATGCTACCGGATCCATTGAGTTTTTCTAGCAATTGTAAATATATTGTTCTGTGACATTAATACGTAAAAGGTACTGTGCTGTTGTTACATTGGATTAGCAGTGGATGATTTAATGAGTAGCAATGTTACATAATTTTGAGATTTAAAAAAATCATGTCTGCAATTTATCCCGTCAGATAAAGCATAAAAATAAGTTTAATTTGACACCTAATTCACTTTCATATCTTCAGTATTAAAAACGTTATGGCCATTTTCATACTCGGAAATTAGCATCTTGTTCCCTATTGCTTTTCCATTGACTTGACACAAAAGCTGTGATTGAGCTGTCAAAAGCCCATAACTTTCTTAAAAATTAAGAGAACTGAAAAAGATTTTCAGTTATTATAGATTGAAGTATTCTGAATCAAATATGAAACAATCTTACTTGGATGACCTGAAATTAAAGTATATCATTAGTTAGTTACCCAATTGTAGCTAATTACAAAATTAAATTACTAGATCTAAACACCTATCAATTTCTTATGAAAATATAAACATTTTTAAATAGCCTAAGTGTCCAAATAACATTCACACAAGCATTCACAATATAACATGATTTTAAAATCTCATTATCATTAATTTATAGGCCAAATGGAAGGAATTTAGTGTTTAATTCCCATAAATTAATGGCCATTTAAATCATCTTGCGAGTGAGATTTCTGGAACCCGATCGATTGGAACGTTGCGGTTGTGGTGAATTTAAACCCCATATCGGCAGGAAAAATACTGCCGGTTCGTATGGGGAATAAATCACCTTCTCGCATTGTGAAATTTTGATTAAAGGCATCCTAAGAAGCTCTTTTTAATGAAAAAATAAACTGTGTATCTTGCCTTGTCCCCTACGCGAGGTCCGTCCCGTTGTCAGAGAACGGCAGTTGAAGCGATTTTTCTTCATCAACTAAATAGCCTGTTCAAGATCGATTTGAATTGGCTTCCGAAAAACTGAATTTTAAACCCGCCCCCCTCTCAAAGGCGCCAAAGTTGCGCACACGGGCAGTGACAGAACTGCAGCGCCGCTAAAGGTAAGTTTTGTAACATACCTATAATGAGCAACTCAATAATGGTCTGTTGAATCAATAGCATCTGTTCGAGTCCCACCGAGCAATCTGTATAATTTCAAATTGGATCATTAAATATTGGATAAAAAGCCAGTGCCAGTAAAGGTTGTCATGAAACGACCTGATTTTTATAAAGATCCATCTGAATCATTTAATGCATTCAATGAAGTATTCTGCCATTCTTGCTCATTGTAGTCTAAGTGTGCTTCTAGACACACAACTGTATGGTTGACTCTCAAAAATGGCATCTGCAAGAGTCCAACAAATCTATTGTTCAAGAGGATTTGAGGAAGGACAACAAATGCTGTCCTTGCCTGTGTTTTCTGTGGCTCGTGAAGGAATAAATTGCTGGTACTAAAACGGGCATAGGTCATGTCCGAATGGCTTCACGATTATCTAGTTCATTCTAAATTTTACATTATCCCAATTCTGCTTGAACCACGAATATGTAGAAATCCTTCCACAAAGGGCACTGTGCAAGTCTGGTGTGTCAGTGTTTGTTTTGTTTCAAACAGGTCATCTCAGCACTCTTGCAAACAATGGAAGATCAGGCTAATCCACGTGTTCAAGCTCACGCTGCTGCTGCTCTTATTAACTTCACTGAAGATTGCCCAAAGTCGCTGTTGCTCCCATACCTGGATAATCTCGTAAACCACCTGCACGTTATTATGGTGGCTAAATTACAGGAGGTAACTTCCTTTTAATTCTCTAGTAACCTTTTAGTTGCTTCCTGCAAATGAGAACTGGTTGCATACACTAAAACTGTATGTTAATAAGGGTGTTGTCACTGAAGTATGGATAAAGAGGGAGGTTAGTGACATTTTGTGGGTGTGTATTTGACGTGGGATGTTTGCACTAGAACCTCATCTTTTTACTGTGTTTATCTCAGCTGAATAAATAGAGGTAGAAATCAAAGATCAGTCACCAGAGTTAAACCTGTAATGTACTCACAACTGTCTTATTATATTACTTGTGAGATTCCTGGTCAATTAATGTGAATGGAGCCAAAATTCAAGGTGCAGTACAATGTGCAGCTGCTAGTGTACTGTTCTTTGTCATATGACCTCATAAATAGACAATAGGTGCAGGAGTAGGCCACTTGGCCTTTCGAGCAAACACTGCCATTCAATGTGATCATGGCTGATCATCTTCAATCAATACCCCGTTCCTGCCTTCTCCCCATATCTCCTGACTCTGCCATCTTTAAGAGCCCTATCCAGCTCTCTCTTGAAAGTATCCAGAGAACCGGCCTCCACTGCCCTCCGAGGCAGAGAATTCCATAGACTTGCAATGCTGTGTGTGGAAATAGTATTTCCTCAACTCCATTCTAAATTACCCCTTATTCTTAAATTGTGGCCCCTGGTTCTGGACTCCCCCGACATCGGGAACATGTTTCCTGCCTCTAGCGTGTCCAAGCCCTTAATCTTATGCTTCAATAAGATCCCCTCTCATTCTTCTAAATTCCAGAGTATACAAGCCCAGCCGCTCCATTGTCTCAGCATATGACAGTCCCGCCATCCCAGGAATTAACCTTGTGAACCTACGCTGCACTCTCTCAATAGCAAGAATGTCCTTCCACAAATTTGGAGACCAAAACTGCACACAATACACCAGGTGTGGTCTCATTAGGGCCCTGTACAACTCCAGAAGGACCTCGTTGCTCCTATGCTCAACTCCTCTTGTTATGAAAGCCAACATGCCATTTGCTTTCTTCACTGCCATGCTTACTTTCATTGACTGAGAAACTGCTTACTTCCACAGCAGAGAATTGTGCACGCAAGGTCACAGAACGACATTAAGTTAGGAGATGAGACCAGAATTTTCTGAAGAGCAGAATACACAAAACAAAAAGTAATGTGTACAGTTGATGGATCTTACCTCAAGAAAATAGTAATGTGATGCTTCAGTCAGCGGCCATCTGGAAAACTCTTCACTTTCTCACTGTACCTCAGGAAGAATCAATTAGCCATTAAAATGCTGAGGCAGAATCAGCAGAATGGCTTCCAGAGCATAGATTGCGAAAACCCCAGATTGAAGGGTGATTTAATTGCTATGGTTAAAGTGATATAGGGGTTTAATGAAGTATGTAACAATAAATGTTTTTCTACTAGACAAGTGCTTGTGGTTATCAATTAGCATCAGGCCTCTGAGTGTACTCATTTCTCCACACTGAAAATGTAAAACTCTCCACAAAATGTTTATGGATACTGGAGTCAAATGTTTCATGGCTGAGTTGGGAAAATTCTTGATCTTTGTGTGTTATGATGAGAGTTGGTGTCGAAGTTAGTAGGCAGAATTAATGTATCAATCAACCACATTTTTAATTTAAATAACGAGCTTTTAGAGACCGAATAGCCATCTCCCTCTTCAGTGTGAAAAATGCTAAAATCATGAAAGATTTGTTTATTTACCACTGCCTCCATGCCTCGAGACTCTTGTGGAGCCACGTGATATTAAGATACTTTACTTTCTCCGTAGCTCATACAGAAAGGAACTAAGCTGGTGTTGGAGCAGGTCGTTACCTCCATTGCCTCTGTAGCAGACACTGCAGAGGAGAAATTTGTACCATATTATGACCTGTTTATGCCGTCATTGAAGCACATTGTGGAAAATGGAATACAGAAGGAGCTCCGACTCCTGAGGGGAAAAACAATCGAGTGCATCAGTTTAATAGGCCTTGCTGTCGGTAAAGATAAGGTAATACAATCTATTAGTATAACTTCCAGAGCATTTCTGGGTTAATAGTGGTGTTCAGTCCATTAACTTCTGTGTGCTTTGCAGTTTATGCAAGATGCCTCAGATGTGATGCAGCTGCTTCTAAAGACCCAAACTGATTCCAGTGAATTGGAGGATGACGACCCACAGGTATGTTGACTTGTGCAACTAAGGCAGCGGGAAAATGTGCTTATAAATCATCTGTGGTACTGCAAAGCACTCTACGGGTTGATTTCCAATCCAGTTTCTGGTTTCAAAGGCTGATGGTTCAATATCCACTCCAGGGACTTGTTTAGAAGTACAGATTATTTGGTGCAGTGCTGAGCGAAGTAGGCAATATCAGCGTTACTGTCTTTTAAGTGTGATATTAAATTGAGGTCCTGTCTACTGTTACATGGCACTATTTAACAAAAGAGCAGGTATCTAACATTTCACAAATACAAATTGGGTACATTTTTTTACTATTACAACAACTGCACTTCAAAAGTGACTAAAGTGCTCTGGGACACCCTATCTACTTTGGTGGGTACCGTATAAGTGTAAACTATTTCCTTTTGAGGTTCTTCACGCGTTGTTGACATGACAATTCGGGGCATGTGACTGAGCATTTGGGCAACAAAGTAGGTGTTGAGAGCTTTTTAAAGGAAGACGAAGGTAGTACTGTGGCTATTAAGGGGCACAGGTAGTTTGGAGCTCGACCACAATGACCATTAAAATCGGTGATCCTCAAGAAGTTAAAAGTGGGGCAAGAGAAGTCTATGCAAGTCAAGTCAAGTTTATTTGTCACATACGCATACCAGATGTGCAGTGAAATGAAAAGTGGTAATGCTTGCGGATTGTGCAAAAAAACTACAAAACAGAATGGAACAGAATCACATATTCGCATATTACATATTTGTGGGAGGAAAAAAAAAGACACCACACAACAGTAAAATGGTACAGTAAATTTAGTCCCTGGTGAGATAGGAGTTTACAGTCCTAATGGCCTCTGGGAAGAAATTCCTTCTCATCCTCTCTGTTTTCACAGCATGGCAACAGAGGCGTTTGCCTGACCGTAGCAGCTGGAACAGTCTGTTGCTGGGGTGGAAGGGGACCCCCATGATCTTGTTGGCTCTGGATTTGCACCTTCTGATGTATAGTTCCTGCAGGGGGGGCAAGTGTAGTTCCCATAGTGCGTTCAGCTGAACGCACTACTCTCTGCAGAGCCTTCTTGTCCTGGTCAGAGCAGTTCCCAAACAAAATTGTGATTTTTCCAGACAAGATGCTTTCCACAGCCGCTGAGTAGAAGCACTGCTGAGACCCTCTGAATTTCCTCAATTGCCTGAGGTGGTAAAGGCACTGCCTTGCCTTACGAGTGCGGCAGAGTGTGATGTCCATGTCAGATCCTCTGAGATGTGGACTCCCAGGTATTTAAAGCAGCTCACCCTATCCACAGTATCCCCATTTATCTTCAATGGAGTGTACGTCCTCGGATGTTGTGCCTTCCTAAAGTCCACGATCAGCTCCTTAGTTTACATTCAAGAGGAGGCTGTTGTCCTGACACCAGAGTGCCAGATCAGCCACCTACTCCCGGTAAGCCTTCTCATCATTATCGGAGATCAGGCCCTTTGATATTTGTTTGTTAATTTGTTGTTATTGTCCTGTGTACCAAAATACAGTGAAAAACTTTGTTTTGCCCACAATCTCGGCACATCACACCACACCTCAATTATACCATGGGTACAACGTGTAAAATGAGATAATAAACAGTGCAGAATATAGTGGTAAAACTACAGAGAAAGTGGAGATAAAACGTACAAAACCGCAAAGAGGTAAATTGGTAGTTTGGTAATACATCCATAGATTATGAGGTCCATTCAAAACTTGGATAAGATTGGGGAAGAATATGTTCTTCAATTTCTTTTTGGGCGGGAAAAAAGCTGGATATTTTTGTTTTAAAGGTTCAAGTTGAGTCCCACTGGGCTAAGGTGTGCCATCTTTGGAGTGGTGAGCCTTGGTGAATGGAAGAAGCTATCTTTCTCTTAAGTTGTTGATACAAACAATGATGCCGAAGACGACTCTCTGCCCCATTGTGTCATGGTGGCGCTTTGAAAGAATTTTCCAATTCCTTCAAATTTTGTTCGCATCACCTAGAAAGTATTTCAAAAATGCCTGTGGAATCTGTTACCTTAGCACTTCGGGCAGCGTGTTCATAAAGCAACAACTGCCTGCAAAGTAAAAATGCCTTCCTCGGTGACCTGAATCTTTTTATTATCTTGTATCTCAGTCCTCTGGATACCAAAGTACTGAACTACCATCCCCAATAGTGAACATTTCCATTTATGTGTTCTGTCAGACCTTCAGAAGCAGGTTGATGAGTATTAGCTGAATAGATGAGGTGTTTGGTTTGCTAGTAGGTGCTAGTGAAGAATGCTGGCATGCAATGGTGGAGTCATCTGTGTTCCTTAAACATATTTGAGTCGTTTCCTAAAGGCATTTTAAAAATGGAAAGAGCAAACTATCATTTTTAGATATTACCCTACTTAATGTGGGAACAGCTGCTAATGCATGATAAATATATACTGCAATAGAATGAAGAACGATAAAGCACAGTATTGCGCCCTTCGGCCCACGATATTCATGCTGAACATGATTCCAAGTTACCTAATCCCTTCTGCATGCACATGTTCCATATCCCTCCATTCCCTGCATATCCATGTGCCAATTTAAAAGCCTCTTGAATGCTACTATCGTATGTGCCTGCACCACAAACCCTGGCAGCGTGTTTCAGACACCTGCCACTCTCCGTGTAAAAAAAGAATTTGCCCTGCACATCTCCTTTAATTTTTGGCCCTCTCACCTTAAAGGTATGCTCTCGAATCATTGACATTTCCAAAATGGGGAATGGGTTCCCCATTCTGAAGAAGGATCCTGACCCGAAACATCACCCAATCTTTTACTCCAGAGATGCTGCCTGACCTGCTGAGTTACTCCAGCACTTTTTGTGTATAAAGGGTTCTGACTCTCTAATTTGTCTATGCATCTCATTATTTTGTATACTTCTCAAGCCTCCCTTCCGCTCCAGAGAAAACAAACTAAGGGTTGTTTAATCATCCCTTACAGCTAATCCCCTCTAATCCATGCAGCATTTTGCTGAACCTATTCTACACCCTCTCATGCCTCCACAACCTCCTTGTAATGGGGTGACCAAAGCTGCTTGCAATATTCCGAAGGTCCTTTAAAGCAACATGACTTCCTGACTCTTATAATCAATGTCCTGACCAATGAAGGCAATAAATTAAACTAAGGCTAAACAATGGCATCATGTTCGGCACAGATATTGTGGGCCAAATGGCCTGTGTTGCACTGTTCTATGTTCTATAAATAAAACAAATGTGCATTTTTCTTTTATAATCAGGAAACATCTTGCTGAGATTTATGCACAGAAACAAAGAATGTTTTCTTGCAGTAAACTATTCATTCTTAATTAAACCATTAAAATTCTTACCTTTTTTTAAATCTGCAATGATACGAAAATATTGGGTTTGGATGTTGGTGTGTATATTTGAGTCAGTTGTTGGTCTGATATGAATAGTGAAGGGAAAGAGATTTGAAACTCAGTCTATTTTCTGATTCCAGATTTCTTACATGATCTCTGCATGGGCAAGAATGTGCAAGATTCTTGGTAAAGAGTTTCAACAGTATCTTCCTGTTGTTATGGGTCCATTGATGAAGACTGCTTCAATTAAGCCTGAGGTAGCCCTCCTGGACAGTAAGTATGAATGGCACCTTTCCCTGTTATCTTCCATTCTAAACAGATATATGTTGAGCTTTGTTCAAATTAGTAGAGCCCAGATCCCTCTAAACCTTTCCTATCCATGTACTGTCCAAATGTCTCTTAAATGTTGTAATTGCACCTTCCTTGAACACTTTATTCTGTAGCTTCCATATATGCACCACTCTCTAGAAGAAAAAAGTTCCCCTTCAAATCTTCCCTTCTCATCTTAAATCTATGCACTCGTTCCGGGCACTTTTCCCCAGGGAAAAAATACAGTGCTCATTCATTGTATTTCTGTCCTCATGATTTTATATACCTCTATCAAATCACCCCTCTCTCTGATGCTCTGGGAAAATATACTTTATAGCACAGGATACACCGACATTTTGAGGGCAAGGTGTTTTTCACAAACCAAATTGACAATTGGGAACAAATTCCAAAGAGCCGATGATCAAAGCACAGACCAGACCAAATGGGGAGGCAACTGCAATGTTCATGGGTCAAGATAGATACTTCAATAGCTGAAGATTGAAGAGTACTTACACAATTGTGAATTATATCTGTTGTGTAATAAAGGTCACATCAACTGAAGAAACCCATGTCTTTACAAAAGAAGCAAAGTTGGGTTTTGCCACTGGTTCTTTAGTGTCTTCAGTTTGCAAATTCAGTGGGTGTACAAATTAAAATCAACTGTACCATTTGTGGATACAATGCACGGGAATTCTGTGTGGCAATTGCCATTCTGGTGAGTTGTTAAACCAAGGCCTCGCCAACACCTCCCTGCCCAGGCAGTTGTATAAAGCTATCACACCAATATTTGAAGAAGATTGTGAGTCTGGTGACTTAAACCTCTTATCTATAGGAGATTTATTTAATTTCCACATTACAACAATGACAAGTCAGAAGTATTCATTTACTGCGGTGTTTTGGGGTATTCTCAGGCCATGAAAGGTGAACTAGAATACACTTTTTTATAAAACAGCCTAGAGTTGTCAAACAATCATTTAGCTTACATTTATGTTCTGATACATTGAAATTGTGATAAAGATGTGCAGGCAGTCTGGCAGTAAAGTTGCATGATTGTCCTCTGCTTTTCCTTCCCCCCCCCCCCATTTATATTTAACTTTGTATTTGAACAACGTAATTTAAATTAAAATTGCAAATTCATGAGCAAGTTGTTATTATGCAAGCTTTATAGTGTTCAACTTTTATTAGCACAAGATATGGAAAACATGAGTGAGGATGACGGCTGGGAGTTTGTAAACCTTGGTGATCAGCAAAGTTTTGGAATAAAAACTGCAGGGTTGGAGGAGAAAGCAACAGCCTGTCAAATGTTGGTAAGAGCTATTTTAACTAATTAATAGAGTTCTTGATTAATTGTGCTCATTATTTCAAAACAAGGTTTTCTGGTTATGTATGGTATATAATTAATCACATATGAATACATTTATGTAAATACTGTAGTTTCCAGAATATGTCAGAGGCCGAGTTTCCTGCAGCAAGTGACACATCTTGGGTTCCCTCTTAAACCTTTTATTTCTATCCAAAAGGCACATCAGGGGTGTGGAGGAAAACTCCCCACTTGCCTGGATGAGTGCAGCTCCAGCAAAACCAAAGTTCAACACCATCCATGACAAAGCAGCCTGCTTGATTGGTGTACCATTCACCATTGTAAATATTCCTTAGCGAATTGTGCGAGTAGGTGTATCCAACCTACAAAAGGCATTGCTGGTCCATGTATTGAGTTACCAGAGAGCACCTTCAGCCCCCAAACTTCCCTGCCAAGTAGGACA